>CM064552.1:29326447-29476525 GCA_032716605.1 Paralithodes platypus | reverse complement strand
AACACATAGACAAAAAGTGGATTGCCTGCACGTTTATATACTGTACATCATAAATAGATCCCTGTGTGTGTGTGTGTGTGTGTGTGTGTGTGTTGTTGATTATTGCATTTATAACATTAATACACAGACAGGATATCATATATAATCAATACAAAAAGACTGGTACAGGGAGTGAAGTTACGTGTCTGTAAAGTTTTACAATACACTCCAAATTACAATATTTGAAAACTAAGTATTAAACACATTTCACGAATTGACGATCCACATAAGTACACACCAGTTAGTAATCTGGTGTGTACTTATGTTAATTTCATATGTTTTTCTGTTATCCATTTTGTGTGTAATTATGTATGATTGTGTAGTGTGCGGCCTTCTACCACGGTGTGTTAGTCTTAATGTGGCTATCCACAGATTGTTATGTAGCATTACGGATTGTAGGGTAAATTATGATTGATGATGTAGGGGGTGCAGTCTTCTCGAAAATGTATAATTGAGTAAGTTTTTTTTCTTCGCAAAACGCATTGTAAGGTTAAAGAAGGGCTTAAGTAAATTGGCTTGATTTCAACGGCATATATGTTCTTGTTTGTGTTTTTTCGCTATACTAAGCATTCATGTGGCATGTCCAAGAGATTATAAAACCCTCAACGTACAGCAAAACTAGCATAACTGAATAGTTTTTTATGACTTTTCAATATACACAAAACACAACTATATGACCGTACTATTAAATTTTATCCCTGCCTAGTGGACTGAAACTGGTAATTTATGAACACAAACAGGAGGCCTAAATAAATGAAGGTGTTATATTCTGCCCCTCATGCCTCCCTCCCTCCCTGACTGACGAGTGGTGGACCAACATTGACTTTATGGGGAGGTTTTTAGTGTGTTCCTTAGACATCCACCAAGCTTAAAATTACACCTCCTAGACCCCCTTTCAATATAAATGAGTAAATTTTTTCGGCCGGTTCCTCTGAAATTACAGGCTCGATATCGCTCGCCAGTAAAAAATCGACACCTAAATGGAACGAAAGATCATACAATTGACAACAATGGGGCGAACATTCTTAAAATCGCCAAACTAATGAGCCGACCGTCTTAAAATGTCAAAACTAATGGGGCTAAGCACGAGGGAGAAAGGGGTCCAGAAACACCAACATCCCCTCTTAAATAATTGAAGGTGTTACATTCTGCCCCTCATGCGTCCCTCACTCCCTGACTGACGAGTGGTGGACCAACATTGACTTTAATTTGGGGGAAGACAGTCAAGTGTTCAAGTGGGGTATAGTGGGGGAGGGAGAAAGCAAGAACTAGTTTGAAGCCTTGAAGGGAAGAACAGAAAATGGAGGTATTCGTAATTTGGGCGAGGGTTTGGATGTTAGTTTGTAAGATAGTGTTTAATTGGATGGCCTTACACACACACACACACACACACACTCACACACTTCCCTCCTCTCTCTCTTTCACTTCCTCACACTCACTATTAATCATCTGCTCAGTAACAGTCACTCTACCATAATTTACTTCGATTCACTGTCGCTCACTCAATTAATATCTTTCTCATTCATTTGCTGTACTTTCTTTTAGGCACTCTCTTAAATCAATTCATTCTGAATAACTTTTGTACTCTCTCTCTCTCTCTCTCTCTCTCTCTCTCTCTCTCTCTCTCTCTCTCTCTCTCTATGTTATAAGGTATTTTATTACACGGCGGGTGAAGATGAAAAGAAACGTGGTTATGTAGTTAGATAGGGGGCACAATCTAATTTTCTGAGTTATATCCAGAGCCAATAAACTGTCTTTGATCTTTCAGGCTTATGATTAAATTATTCCAGCTGAACCAAAATTGCTTATGAGCGAACATGTTGATCGATAAGAAGATTTCACAGTAGAAACAAGCTTTTGTGAAGCTATTTCTGCGGTGAGGAATGTATAGTACCAATTAGTACAAATTAACATGTGCTTAGTACAATTAGAGTGGGAGCAACAACTATATTATTTTTAACAACGTTCTTAACACCAATAAGCCCCAAAAGAAATTAATGAAAGCATGTGATTCTCCCTGGATGTGAACCTAGGATATCTCATACAGAACTTACACGCTCTAATCAATACAGCATCACGACAGGAATAATAATAATAACCATACTACACAAATTACTAAAGATTACGTGATGTGATTACGAGCACGTGAAGAGGAACAAGAAATATGAAAAAAATTATGGGGGAGGTGGAACAAAATGCGAGAAGAGGAGAATGAGGGGCAAAGTTTTAACAACAAACTTTGCCTCCATAATCTGTTCGTGCAAACAAATAATACCCTATTATTTTCCTGCCCCAGGATAGTGTGAGAGGCTGGAGGAGAGGACACAAGTAGGGGGGAAGAGACGACAGAAATAGAAAAATCATATGAGAAGATAACAAAGAAAATAATATTATAATATAATGTTTAGGAATTTAAAAGTCTTCTCTCATTCGATTAGTAAATAACAACGAAAAGGAAAGGAATAAAGGTCAATGTGACAGAGATCCAGAGGGTCATGAAATAAAGGTCAATGTGACAGAGATCCAGAGGGTCATGAAATAAGGTCAATGTGACAGAGATCCAGAGGGTCATGAAATCATACAACTAAACACAAAACACATTTATTTTTCGCCGGATTTGATCACTGTACCAGGGCGAAGGAGAAAGAAGAATATAGACGGTAATGACAGGAAAAAATTAGGAACTACGAAAACAATCTGACAGATATGACAGGCGTGGGGAATAAGAGAGTGTGGCCATCTTTATCTTTGGACGCCATGTTGGTGCCTCAGTTATCAACCCAAAAGGTGTTTTATTATTGTCTAGCATGTGGAATGTATACCCAAAGACCAAACTACAAATCTCGTATCAGTATGATCAAATATTTATCATGGCAATGTAGATATTTCAGTGTAAAGAGACGAAAATATCACCAGTGGCACCAAGATGGCGGATGTTGACCAATCTCTGTTACTATTGGGTCTCTATCGAGGGGTAGTGTAAAGGAAACAAGACTAAAGGACACGAGAGGAGACTTGAAGAGAAGGAAGGGAGGGGAGAGGTCTAGAGAGGAGAGGAAAAGATTAGTGAGGCGAAGAGACGATGGTTTAGTTTGTAAATTAGTTAAAATATAGGAATTCAGAGGCTATCAACCCTTCTGGATTATTAAGCCAGTAAGTCAAGTATTTTTTCAGGAATGGAGACCCTTTTCGAGAACCCAAGCCCCATGGTTTGTAAAGAAGATAGCCGAAATTATAGAGTGTTTCCCGCGGACGGTAAATTGCCATGGTTCAATCTTCTTTATTAGAAAGTGTTTAGAACTAGGCATGTTGTAAATTATGAAAACATGGCAATCGTATGTTGCAGACCGGTAGTTTCTTGTGTTCCTAGTACTTGTATTTAAATAAGTTGCAGAGAGACTCAATTTACCGTAAACTGAAACTAAACCGACTATGGGAAAAAAACAAATAAAGTAGATAAGTGGGGAAAGGAAGAACTATTAAGGAGAGGAAGGAAAACATTGGAATAAGCATAAATAGATGAATAGGAGATTATAAACTCGACAAGAAACAGAAAAGTGAACGCGGAAAAAATAAATCTTTTAGAAAGACACCAAGATAAAGAGGAAAACAGTACGGGACTAGAAGTTTTGGGTGGTTAAGCTGGAAGAAAGTATAGGAGGCTTAGGGCATGAATGGGTAAAGTTTGGAAGTTCATGGGTAATATCTTGGTACTAAGAGAGGACAGAAAAGGGGATATGAAGGGAAAGAAGAGGACAGAAAAGGGGATATGAAGGGAAAGAAGAGGACAGAAAAGGGCCATGAGATGACTGTGAACAAGAGTAAACAGAGATAATAAACATTCATATTGCAGGATAAACAACATTGGCATGGGTGAACAGGATTATGATTGATGGGATATGTGCCTGGTAAAATCGCAAATTATATTGACAATATTGTGCTTGGCAGAGTATGTGGATGAACAAACCGCAAAGTGTATTGATATGACTATACTGTATATGATTGGCAGAGTATGTGGATTATTAAACCGCAAACGGTATTGATAGGATTATGAATGACAGGATATAGGGCTGAAGAAAAAAAAACGTATTTTTATTATATATAATTAAAAAAATTACTTTTATCTAATAAATATGTGTGTATGACATCACTATCATTGTCAGCTAGTACACACAAACACCCGAGACCAATTGAGTACACCTGGAGCTGTACTGTACACTCACGCAGCAGTTAGGGAGGTGGGTAAAGTCATAATATATCATACAGGTTTAAAGGTCTTGTTGAGGTCATATTAGCCGCACGCACACACACACAATATATATATATATATATATATATATATATATATATATATATATATATATATATACCGACCACCATCCCGCATCCAGTGCGCATGCGTGAAGCGGTTCCCCCCTTTCTCTCTCCTAGATTACCCCTCCACCAATAGCAGACTTTTGCCCCCTGTTTTTCGCCTCCTCTGATCCTCCACCCTCTATACATACCCTTCCTGTTTACCTTTTATATCATTCCTTCCTTACTTGATAATGCTGGTTGTCCAGTGAAACGCGTCGTATATCCTGTATCTTCATGTACTTTAATGTAACCCTGTACCACCATGAATTTTGCTCATCACCTTTATATATATATATATATATACTATTTATGTTGTGTTATTGGTATAACTCTCATTGTAAGCCTTAATTAGTCACAGATAATGTGATGACATAGCTCGACTTTTTTTTTTTTTTTTTTTTTTTTTTATTTCATATTTATTTGTTATGCTGTGCAGTTTGTTCGGAGTTTGCTGTTGAGTGGTGACGAAGTGCATTTTGTACTAACGAGGCCTTGTCGGACTAAATCGATGAATTCCACATTTTGCATGCTTAATCGCGAGGGTTTCTGTTTATTTACACATGTATGTTTGGTGAGATTATGAGGCTGTGTGTTAGCGTGTGCGTGTGGATGCTAGTTTTAATGCTTCATGAATGGAGAAAAAAGCGTACATCAATATTGTAAACTGATAAATCAAGCACCGATTATACTCTCTCTCTCTCTCTCTCTCTCTCTCTCATAGCACGAAGAGTTGTGCACAAATTTACGAAAGGAATTTTAATGTTTCTCTCCTGCATTCCTCACTTGCTTCCTCCTTCCTCTCTCCAGTGAACAGTTTAACTTTAATTAATTACTATTTTACATAGTTATAAAAGTTCTACTAATAAATCAAGCTCAAAAACTACTAAAACTATACACACAAGTTCTAACTGGGCATATATGTTGGTGTTTGTGTGCTACTTAGAGCTAATGGATGTAAAGCTGTTTAGTAATCCGAGTTGACTTATTCTTAAAACATGTGGAAGGGATTAGGGATGTAGTCTCATTTGTCCTACCCTGTTCTGTTGGGCGTACCTCTTATAACTTAAACCTGTACCACAAGTACTCCATTAGTTAAGTCACAATGTCCAATCAAGTTATAACCAAAATAATGCTATGCTGGAGTATGATATCCTTAGATTTTAACCATCAATGTGATCAATGAAACAAATTTAATTAACGTCATACGTAATTTGTTCTTATATCTTACAATGTTATATAATGTGTGTAGTCAATTTTGAAAATACGTGTAGCAGGAATCAATTTCAGGTTATTATAAACTTTGTATTTATACGTTTTGAAACTTCATGTAATTTTCATAAATGTTTCTAATGACACGACCTATAATAATGAAACATAAACATTCTAAATTAAGCCTATGTTATGTGTTAGGTACTAGAACATGTTGACATGTATTTGGTGATATGAGCAGTGGTCTCCGGTTATAAATTATATGACAAAGACATGGGAAAAGTGAGACAAACAACAAATAATCAGATCCCCAATAATGTTATCTGTTAGCGTCATGATGAAAGGTTATCCCGTATCTGCATTTAAATACTTTCTGCCCTAAACACATCTGCGGTTGGCTCACCCCCACATTACCAACCAGTCACCATATATACGGGACCATTGGCATTTACATATTCGATTTCCCTGCCACCCAACGCTGGTTGGACGAGCCCAATCTCGTGTTATCTCCGGATCACGTTGTATCAGATGATACGGGAGCTATTGTTTAGAGTTACATTCTGATGGTATACAAACATGTGCTACTATTAATTTGCTATATGTAAAGCTAGCCACCTAAATTTGTATATACTCCTTGATTTTAGGAATGGAAGAAAATTTAGTATGATTAAATTAGAAGTGTAATTCTTATGCAGTAGATAAATAATATGACCAATTAACGATATACAAAACTGTATTCTCACAAATCAATCATGTTACATGTCCTTCCATTCATACAGTCACTGAGTGGATACAAACTCTTGTAGCCAACTGTACTACACTGTTCATTATCTCGATAATTCCTCTTACTGCTCATTCCTCTTACTCACTGCTCACTCATCTTACTCACCGCTCATTCATCTTACTCGCTGCTCATTCCTCTTACTAATCATTCCTCTTGCTCACTGCTCATTCATCTTACTACTCATTCCTCTTGCTCACTGCTCATTCCTCTTATTAATCATTCCTCTTGCTCACTGCTCATTCATCTTGCTCACTGTTCATTCATCTTGCTCACTGTTCATTCCTATTACTCACTGCTCATTCCTCTTACTCACTGCTCATTCCTCTTACTCACTGCTCATTATTTAATTTATCTTATTATGTAAGCCAACAGAGGTTAGTTATTTAGTGATGACGTGATGGCTGTGAAATTACATTTGGTTTTGCTTATCAAGGTTGATCTCTTTAAATTAAGTTTGTCATTAGTTTTGCAGGAACCTCACGTAATTACGAGGCTATTAAGTAACTAAAACACCTTTGTCTTGCTGTATTCAATATCAATCTTCTCTCTGGCCTGACAACTATTTCATTCATATAAGAACATAAGAACATAAGATAATGGGAGTCTGCAGAAAGCCGATTGGCCTAAGCAAGGCAGATCCCTGTCCCACACAACCCCAAATCAATTACAAAGCCCAATTATAGGCTCAACACTCTAATACCCTGAGGATCATCTTACCAAAACGGTTAGAGATTAACGCAGGATTATGGGGTCTGCAGAGCGCTGATTGGCCCAACCCGGCTGATCCCCCTTCACACCCAACCCTTCTCGTCCATATGCTTATCCAATTTTATCTTAAAGCTCCCTACAGTTTTAGATCCCACTATAGCACCCGGTAGTCCATTCCACCCATCCACAACTCTGTTACCAAACCAATACTTGCCTATATCTTTTCTGAAACGAAATTTATCTAATTTGAAACCATTGGTACGAGTTCTTTCGCTATCACGGAGCTTTAGTACATTTGTCATGTCCCCTTTGTTAATCCCACTAACCCACTTGAACACCTCTATCATATCCCCTCTAACTCTGCGTCTCTCTAACGAATGTAAACCTAATTTCTTCAACCTTTCTTCATACGGAAGATTTCTAATATTATGGATCATTTTTGTCATTCTACGCTGTACTCTCTCCAATGAATCTATGTCCATTCTGTAATAAGGACACCAAAATTGGACAGCATAATCCATATGGGGTCTCACTAATGACAAGTATCTAATAATATCTAATAATACAATTATTTTGTGGAGTATTATACTTAGTCTCAAAACTATTTGTTTTTTATCCACCCTTATCGTGCCTAACATTACTAGTCCGCTGCTACTCCTCCCATGTTTAGAGAAAAATAATATATCAGTTGTGCCACGCCTCACCTAATTGGGAAAGAAAGGCTTTTTTTCTCAATATATCTCTGTATGAATTAATATATAACCTTTAAATCAAGAAATGCCATTTAAGAAAAAACTCACACACCACCAGGGATTCGAACCCTGGACCTTGCGATCAACAGGCACTCGTGCTAACCCGTGTAGTGGTTAGCACTAGTGCCTGTTGATCGCAAGGTCCAGGGTTCGAATGCCGGGTGGTAGCTTATGTATGAGGAATTAATATATACTTCTAGTGTCCTTCCTTACTAATTCCCCGCCCCTCATATCATACCTGGTGAAAAAAGTCGATGTTGTTGATATAACGGCACTAATGTGAGCCTCGCGTGATAATCCTGGACATGTATGGCACTGGTTTTGACTCTCATACAGGGCCTTATTTACTGACACTATTACTAATGTGAACATCTAGTGATTAATTATTATGTAGTAAGGAACAGGGGAATAAGAAACCTGCAGGTGAAATAATCAGGTAATTCAATTATGATCAATTTACAAGGGCCAATATAAAACCCCTTAGTGTTAAGAGATGCTGCCATTTATTTAATGTGCCCAAGACAAAACAAACAAAAACACAAAAACACAAAAAACAATACCGCAAGTAGCAAAGCTGGTATAGGTGTTCGAAACCTAATATTTGTTACCTACATATTGACCAATTTGCCATGCTTTAATTTAGCAAAAATAAGTGTTTGTGGCCGTGGCTATAGACATTGTGTGTGTTTGTGTGTATGTGTGTGTGTGTGTGTGTGTGTGTGTGTGTGTGTGTGTGTGTGTGTGTGTGTGTGTGTGTGTGCAAAGATGCGTTTACTTGACTTCAAAATAATTATTTAATCCCTCTCCTTCTCTGCAATCAAATCCTCCTTGACTAAAGTTTTTCTCCAACAGGATCTTGTGAATTTCAGTTGTTGTGGAAGCTATTAGATTTACCTATGATTGTATTACTATTGATTTAAATAGATTTTGATGAATAAGCCCACCCCCCCCGAATGTGTTCGCATAAACAGTATGTTATATAATTCTCCTAAAATTTGGTTTTACTAGTTCACATTGGTATATAATTAACACATGTCGTACTGCCTATGTTGTACATAATTATAAGACACCTTTCTCAAATGTTGCTAAGGTACAAAACTTCACCTGAACAAAATTAAAGATTATATACATCTATATTAATTTTCATGTAAGTAATAACACTGTCTTTACTCGGTTTTACCTCGATTAAAATCAGTCGAATGCATAAATATTCAACAATGCCTTCTTTGCAACCCTTAACTTTTCGCAACTCACTACTCTTTGCTCCGTCTCCTCACATAGTTTTCCTTGACTACTTCTTACTTTTCTCTTACTACTTCCTTCTATTCTTTTGTATAACATTATATTCTACAAACCTTCCTTTCCTACTCTGCTCTCCCTTCTCTCCATTAAGTGCTCTTTCTCTCACACTTCCTCCTTCTTATTCACCTATTCTTCTATCGTTCCTCCTGCTCGCCCTCTCTTCCTCCTTCTTATTCACCTATTCTTCTATCGTTCCTCCTGCTCGCCCTCTCTTCCTCCTTCTCCTATTCCTACTCGTTCTCCTCTCCTCCTTCTCCTTCCTCCTCCTCTAGCTCTCCTCCCTGACTCATTATAATAATCTGGGCGTCGTGTAAAATTCGGTTGCTCTCACCGGGATGTCAGGGTTAATTTGTCTTCTCATCACTGTTTTCAAAAAGGAGGATACTAGCAACCGGTATTGTTATGAGTTTTAAATAAATAATATACATACAAGAATCGTACACATAGAAACATATATACAAGATAAATAAATTATTATGTTAGCTTATCCAAAATCAAATCTAAAACACGAAATTAAGTGCTTCATCTTATATCCTTAATACTTATAAAACAGAAGACAAAAAATAATACAATGCGTGAGTGTCTATTTATGTGTGTTTTGTGTGTGTGCTATTATTGTAATTTTCACCATTACAAAAATATTATAAGCTTCACCTCGCCCAGCCCCACTTTCCTTCGCAGCTTCTAGTCCTGTCTCTTCCTACTGATGTTCCTCAAATCCTCAGGGGGAAACTAATTCATTTGCACGCAACTGTTAGACGCTCACACTCTCTCTACCCTTCGTAAACTTTCCTCAGAATGCGGAAAACAGTGCCAAACAAGGCAAGTAACCCAGGCATTGTACCGCAGGGTAATAATACCCTTCTGCACTATGTCCACAAGGGTCAAGATGGTGAGGGAGCTTTGGTGTTTTTCGTCAACAAAGAAGCCATTTTGCATCTGCAATGACTCCTTTGATAATGAGTTTGTTTTGGTGAGTAGGTGCTAATCAGTGAATGTTTTAAAAAGAGAGAGAGGGGGGAAGGACTGAGTGTCAAAGTAAACAAATGTGAAGTTTAAGGACAAACACAATTCATAGCAATATATTCATAAAATAATACATACATATTTAAGTATATACTGTATATAATATATAGGGTCCCAAAAGAGAAAGTCAGGTTCAGACCAAACATGGAGCCAGTCAGGGCTCATCTTCGACTATTATCATGCAGCCCGTCCCCCTGAGAGGGGTCACACCAGTCATATAGGCCTATTAAGGGGGTCCAACGGTAACATATTTAGGAAGCTTAGTAAGCCTATGAGGGCGGGGGAGGGGGGTGGGTGTTTTGTGTTTCAAGAGATAACAATGGAGTCACATCAATGGGGGTTTAACCCTGGACAGGATTCGTGGGGTCATTTAAGGAACGCGAAAATCCGCCTTTGTCTATGCTTGCATGTCACGTGACCGGGGGAGGCCAATAGGAGGCTGAATTTCCTGGTGAGGCAAGCCATCTATCAGTAGGAGCTGGGACCCCACCAAAGACAGACCTGCGCTGCTCGCTCCTCCCACCACAACCCTTTCACCCCTTTTCCGGTGCCACATATGACCCAGTAAACACAGTAAGTTTTTGTACCATATTTGTTGAAAGTTACAGTAATCATATGTTTCATGCCTTTGTATTAGACTTAGGACTTTCAGTCTTCTACACATGATGGCTAGATTGTGTGACGTCGTGTCCTGACTGTTGCCAGATATCTGAGTTGCCATATGCCGCCACAATTTTTTTTTTTCTTGTTTTTTTTTTCTTGTTTTTTTTTCTGATTTCGTTATTGGTGTATTTCCTCATTGAATTGACAAAGTACTTACCTGTTTATGCCCCCCAGTGACTACCTACCCATTTCCTTATAATTTTACCTGGTTTCTGCTGATTGATTGGTACCAATGACTTACCTGTCATGCCCCCAGTTGCCCAGGGACAAGCTAACCATTTTATTACCATTTTACCTGTTCCTGGTGATGAATTTGACAAAGTACTTACCTGTTGTGCCCCCAGTGACTACCTACCCATTTCCTTATAATTTTACCTGGTTTCTGCTGATTGATTGGTACCAATTAGTTACCTGTCATGCCCCCAGTTGCCCAGGGACAAGCTACCCATTTTATTACCATTTTACCTGTTCCTGGTGATTGAATTTGACAAAGTACTTACCTGTTGTGCCCCCAGTGACTACCTACCTATTTCCTTATAATTTTACCTGGTTTCTGCTGATTGATTGGTTCCAATTAGTTACCTGTCATGCCCCAGTTGCCCAGGGACAAGCTACCCATTTTATTACCATTTTATCTGTTCCTGGTGATTGAATTTGACAAAGTACTTACCTGTTGTGCCCCAGTGACTACCTACCCATTTCCTTATAATTTTACCTGGTTTCTGCTGATTGATTGGTACCAATGACTTACCTTTCATGCCCCCAGTTGCCCAGGGACAAGCTACCCATTTTATTTCCATTTTACCTGTTCCTGCTGATTGAAATTTACCAAGTACTTACCTGTTATGCCCCCACATTTTTTTTTTTTTATATTTTTTTTTAAATATTTTTAGGGTGTAGTATGTATTATTCAAGCAGTATTCATCATTTCACATGAGTTGTGATCAAAATCCATGCATTTTTAAATCATCCTATACATTGTGGAAAGTGTTGTCTACTTTCAGAGGGTTTGCGGCCGGAGCGGTGCTGGGAGATAAGGTTAACCCTTTCAGTACTGTGTGTGTATAACTACTCCAAACCCCCCATTATTCATACTGATATTGTTCTTAGGTTGTTTAGGAATGTCCATGGTGATTTATAGGCAGATTCCTAAACAATTTGTTCAGTTATGAATTTTTTTCTCTCAAATTTTTGCCGAAAACTGTCTGACGTCTCGGAGTTCAGTGTACACAATGCTATGTCATTGCTATTTACTAGTTCTGATCTCAATATTTAGGGTTTCCCTGTGGTTCCAGTGTTGGTTGGCACTATTCTGACAAAGTTTCAACCAATCCACCAATATTTAGGCACCCTAATGATTTTCTGTAAACCATTGATCATTTTTTTGAGTTTTCGAAATTAACCCTTTTTATTCTTTGCACAGATCGCGCCCTATGGGACCCAGGTCGACAAGACTGCAGCTGATGAGGTCCACACCATCCCCCTACTAGTCACCAGAGTTTCACTATCCTCAGGAAACTTTAAGTATTTATTTTTATTTTTTAGTAAATTTAGTCATTTTCTTAAGTTATTTTTCTAGAATAATCATTAAAAATATAAAAATCACTCTGATTTTCAATTCCACTTCACATTAGATTAAGCATTCCTTATATTACATGTTCAAATGTAGACAAAAAATCTATCTCAATTACCTGATTTTTGGCGAATATTTTAGTGCGGCGTGCCACTTTCGACCCTCGTTTCCTTTACCGTACGCGTTAGAACGCGAAACCTGTCCAGGGTTAAAAGGGAAATATAAAGGAAATACAGGAGTTATAGTTATTGGAGTGGGAGGGGGCAGTATGGTATAATGGGTTAAGGGGGGGAATGAGTGAGTTATTGGAGTGGGAGGGGGCAGTATGGTATAATGGGTTAAGGGGGATAATGAGTGAGTTATTGGAGTGGGAGGGGCAGTATGGTATAATGGGTTAAGGGGGAGAATGAGTGAGTTATTGGAGTGGGAGTGTGCAGTATGGTATAATGGGTTAAGGGGAGAATGAGTGAGTTATTGGAGTGGGAGGGGGCAGTATGGTATAATAATTGGTTAAGGGGGAGAATGATGAGTTATTGGAGTGGAGGGGGGCAGTATGGTATAATGGGTTAAGGGGAGAATGAGTGAGTTTATGGGAGTAGGAGGGGGCAGTATGGTATAATGGGTTAAGGGGAGAATGAGTGAGTTATTGGAGTGGGAGGGGCAGTATGGTATAATGCGTTAAGGGGGAGAATGAGTGAGTTATTGGAGTGGGAGGGGGCAGTATGGTATAATGGCTTAACGGGGAGAATCAGTGAGTTATTGGAGTGGGAGGGGGCAGTATGGTATAATGGGTTAAGGGGAGAATGAGTGAGTTATTGGAGTGGGAGGGGGCAGTGTGGTATAATGGGTTAAGGGGGGAAATGAGTGAGTTTATTGGAGTGGGAGGGGGTAGTATGGTATAATGGGTTAAGGGGGGGAATGAGTGAGTTTATTGTAAGTCGGTGGCTCGCTGGCTCAGTCAGTGTAGTTTCGGCCTACAGTCTAGCAAGATACACAGGAGCTAACTTTATGCATGGGTTCGATTCCCGTTGACCGCCTTTAGAATGTGTGAGTAGCCTACTATCACTGTACAGCACTGGTTATATATTCCATAAGAAATAAACTACCTAACATAATCTACCTTCGCTCTAGATTCCGATTCCAATGCGAAAGAGCCTCAAAATACTACTAAACACTAAACTTGCTCATCAAAACAACCTCAAGAATTCCCCCTCTCCACTTTCACTACCTTCCGTGTTATGTTCTTTACTTGTTCCTTGCACATCTTCTAACACGTTTACTACACACTTTCATTGTCTGTCGTTTATGTTATGAAGGGGATTGGAAGAGGGGTCCGATAAGACAGTTCATATGCGTAAGGCAGCCGGAGCAGGACGCTATAGGATTACCATACGCCTAGGTGGATGACAAGGATACGTATAGAGAGCAATAGGATAAGGGTATATTGACATCATATATATGGAAATTACAGTCAAGTGGACCATATATTGGGGGTGTAGGAGGGGTCAGGAATGTTATTAAGCCAGGGAAAGAGACCTCAGGGGATTATGGGAGGTAGTGTAGCGAAATATGAACATTAGAAGTACAAAATAAGCAAAATGTATGAGGAATAAAAACAGTACAATTATATAATATTAGCAGTAACAAAATTGCAACACACATTTTTGGAAACAAAAATATTTAGTTACTAAGTCTTCTCCTCAAAGCTTCCCTTGATAAAACCATATTAGCAGCTATATTTGTTGTCTTAACTCTAAAGGATTGAGTTACAGAATATGGAACAATATTCAGTGTTGCGTAAGATTGTTTTTGTTGTGGAGTAACACGAGCAAATTTTTCCGTCAATTCTTAAGGGCAATTATTGTCTGGCATCTTCAGAATATATCTTATATATGAATTAGACTACCTAACATAATCTACCTTCGCTCCGATTCCTATACGAAAGAGCCTCAAAATACTACGAAAAAACATGCTCATAGATAATTGCTGGAAAATACGCTCGTGCTACACCACCGGTCCTCTCTATGGTATCAGTTTATGTGAATGATGATGAATGATGGTGATCTGACACTGACCAACAGCAGTCCCGAGGAACAAGGGAACGGCAGAATAGGAAAATAAGGAGAATGTGAAGCTTTTTATCATAATCCTTAAGCCGGTATCACACGAGAGCTTTTATTCAATGATCAACATTTCTGGGATATTTTGTACTGGTATTGGAAACTAGATTGAAGGTAGAATATATTAAGTGAGAGACATATATACAAAAAATTACCTTATAAGCTGCCAGACCAGTGTTTAGGATAAATGTGTGTGTGTGTGTGTGTGTGTGTGTGTGTGTGTGTGTGTGTGTGTGTGTGTGTGTGTGTGTGTGTGTGTATCTGTGTGAATAGAATAGATTATGGAATAGAATATATAGAATATAATTGAATTTTTATTTTTGTTCAGACTCTTACACAAAATTATAAGAGCACAGCCCGTAATGCATATTTCAAGGTGTGTGTGTGTGTGTGCGCTTTAAGCCAATATTCATTACGTGGCTGTATAATAAAATAGTTCAGTGATAGCCAGCATATATGGAACATAATATACTATAGCTTCGAAGGGACTGGAGTTCTCCAAAAGGAGCTCCAGTCCTGACGCTTATCTGACTTATAGTGCGCTGGCTTAATAATCCAGAAGGATTGATGGCCTCTGAAGTCCTATTTTAACTAACTATAGCTTCCCGATAAAATGTCCTACTATGACAGTGATTTACTGTGCACGGTGGAAAATATTATCATTATATTTTCTATTAACTTTCTAATTTCAAATCAGTATGACATGGAAAACTTCGATAAAGTCGTCAAGTTTCTGTATTGCTTCATGCTGTTTGGCTATTTCTCTCATGAAGACAATTACAACAGGTAAGAATGTGGTGGTCACAATATTCCACTTACTACATACCACAATGAAACAGAAACTAGTAAACGAAATTGGTCGGAATGGCAACTTCCCCCCCCCCCCTCCACACTCACGCACACACACACTTTCTCTCTCTCAGCGTTATCGGTGGTACTGAAAGGTGCTAAATAAGATGGAAGTGGGGGAGCACCTATGATAACAGAGGGAGAGAGAGAGAGAGATAGTTTTGCCCTCTAATTTAATACGTCTCTTTTTTCCATGTATGGTAACAAATCTGATCTGAATTCAGTAACCTTTGGTAAGTATAATCCCTCTCTCTCTATATATACCGGTATATATACATATCTATAATATATATATATATATATATATATTTTTTTTTTTTTTTTTATGTTGGTGTAGCCAGGTAATAAATTTTCTTTAAGGCAGGCGAGGTTGAAGGAAATACAGGTATCAGCATTAATTATTTTATTATTAAGGCTTTCAATAGAACGAACAGCAATTATCAGGTGTTCTGGGAGATTGTGCAAAAGGTGAGCAAAATTCATGATGATCCGACGATTTTCGATAGACAACTATCATCTTCAGGGAATGAAAGGTAAGTGAATAGGATCAATTCAAATTCAAATGAATATAGAAAAGGTGGGTGAGGGTGAAAGAAGGGAAGTTTTTATTGGTTAAGTAGGAGAAACAGTGGTAAAAGTGAGAGAAAATAGGGTGTCAAGATTGGGTGTGTCAGGGCAATGGTAAACTTTTTGCAGGATTAAGTTGATGGTCCTGTCCACAGGTACGTTGGTGAATAGGCTCTCCACGTCGAGAGAGGCGGTGATGTGGTCGTTAGTTCGGGGGGCGTCTCGTAAAATTTATAGGAAATCATTAGCGGAGTTGAGGTTATATTGACACACCCAATCTTGACATACCGGAGAAGGCACTGAAGACGCTGTTGGAGCTCTGCACCAAAGAGGCACCTTTCCTCTGCCCCCGTGGAAACATGTACCAGCAAATAGACGGGCTAGCGATGGGTAGCCCCCTGGGGGTCCTGTTCGCTAATTTTTTCATGGGAACTATAGAAGAGGAGCTCCTTGATGCCCACCGCCCCTCGATCTACTGCAGATATGTGGACGACATATTGGTACTAGTAAAGGACCTCAACGAACTCAGGGACCTCCAGCATCGCTTTATGGCCGCCTCAGGACTCAACTTCACCTATGAAGAGGCCACCAATGGACAGCTTCCCTTCCTCGACCTCCTTGTTTCGTTTAATAATCAAGAATTCAAAACTACCGTCTACACCAAACCCACGAACAATGGCCAATGCCTCAACGGGGAAAGTGAATGCCCCCAACGATACCTGCTGTCCACCATCACAGCCTACATCAGGAGAACCCTCACCCATTGCACCGCGTGGAGCGACACCCATAAGGAACTAGAACGCCTTACCCAGGTACTCGTTAACAACGGATACTCTAATACAGATGTCACCAACACCATAAGAAAACATCTGATAAATGGTACAACCATGCCCCCCCTACTACCAACCCAACCAACGACATCACTATCTTCTACCGCAACTACATGTCATCTGATCACAATACCGACGAATCCATCATGAAAGAAATCATTATCAAAAACGTCCTCCCCACCAACCCCGACCACAAAATAAAACTTATCATCTACTACAAATCCTCCCAAACCTCCAACCTCATCCTCCGTAACAGACCTATCTCTCCCAAGACTCCGAAAATAGACGACCATGTGATATACCAACACAATTGCAATAATGTGGACTGTGGACCTCAAACCTACGTTGGTATGACACAAAATCGTTTATCACGCCGTCTCACCCTCCATCTCCAATCTGGAGCTATCAAAGATCACTATAAAGCCCCCCACCACCAAGCCCTTACTCGCTCTGACCTAGATAAAAACACCTCCGTAATTGATAAAGAGACAGAACCCAGAAGACTTGCTATACTTGAAGCCCTATATATTCAAACTCTTAATCCTTCCATAAATAATCAAACTCTCGACCTCCAAATACTCCCATCAGCCAAACGTTACTCTCAAACACCCCCTAACATTACTCCCCTTACCACCCCGACTCTGCCCTTACCCCCTCTCTCCTCCCATCCCCTTCCCCCCCTTACCGTCCCCCCCACTATTTCATTTAACCAACGCGCGCCGCCCCTCAACCCTACGCTTCAAACTGGACCAGAAACCCGAGATACAACTGGCCCGCCACCCCTCACAAGGGCCCAGCCTCCCCCTCGCCCAGCAGACCCCCAACGACAACATCTAGCATCTACGAACCCGCCCAGCCAACCAGGAGGCAGGAAAAGCGCGCGCCTCATTGGTCGCCAACTAGCCAATCGTACGCTAGCCAACACCCAATAAACCTTACTGTGATCTACCTAATATGTATAAATAAGCTGTTATGTTATATCCTATTCACTTACCTTCCATTCCCTGAAGATGATAGTTGTCTATCGAAATGCGTCGGATCATCATGAATTTTGCTCACCTTTTGCACAATCTCCCAAAACACCTGAAAATTGCTGTTCGTTCTATTGAAAGCCTTAATAATAAAATAATTAATGCTGATACCTGTATTTCCGTCAACCTCGCCTGCCTTAAAGAAAATATATATATATGATTAATAGATGGGCAGTTAAGATAAATAACAAATAAAAATGGAGTGATGTTAATGTAGTTACCTTAAATAAATATCTATTTGGTGAATATATGGGCAGTTAAGCCGTACAACCCCAGCGAGGGCTGCCAGCCATCATTAGATAAATCACTCCCAAGTCCCAGCGATGGCTGCCAGCCATCAGTAGATAAATCACTCCCCAGTCCCAGGGACGGCTGCCAGCCATCAGTAGATAAATCACTCCCCAGTCCCAGCGACGGCTGCCAGCCATCAGTAGATAAATCACCCCCCAGTCCCAGCGACGGCTGCCAGGCATCAGTAGAGAAATCACTCCCCAGTCCCAGCGACGGCTGCCAGCCATCAGTAGATAAATCACTCCCCAGTCCCAGCGACGGCTACCAGCCATCAGTAGATAAATCACTCCCCAGTCCCAGCAACGGCTGCCAGCCATCAGTAGATAAATCACTCCCCAGTCCCAGCGACGGCTGCCAGCCGTCAGTAGATAAATCACTTCCCAGTCCCAGCAACGGCTGCAACCATCAGTAATATACGGTCCTTGTAACTGCCAGTATCAGGCAGTGGCTGGTACCATTACTTGTAAACACTGTTCTAAGGAAATGGCAACACTTCTTAGGTTGGCTGCAAGCTTCCACAGGCTGGACCCAGACAGCCTGTGGAAGCTTGCAGCCAACCTAAGAAGGGATGGCGCTTATCCTATCTGCCCGCCAAATTTCGTGAAAATCTCCGGATCGCCTCCTAAGTTGAAACACTTTTTTTTTGCCGCATATCCTATCGACTCACCACATTTCGTGAACATTGGTTCATTAGTTTGTGAGATATCTGTTTTACAACTGGGTCAGTGTTTCATCAACTTTTGAGATGGGAGGTTGTTATATCTTGCCTCTGAAGCCATTTTGGCCACATTGCTTGGTACTGGGGGTACATTTATGGTAGTACCCTATGGTACAGTAGATGTTAAGATGAATAAATAATATAAATGGAGAGATGAATAGAACAATATAAAGTTGCCAGACACTGTATGTAGATTAAAGGAGAGTTTAATAGATACACAAATAAACAGGCACACACTCTTCCAAATAGATAGGCCAGAAATCGTGAACCCTAACCTCTGTAACTCAAAAAGGGCTAGAGCAAATGGGCGATACATTTCCACACCTTCTCCTTTGCTGATCCTTGCATAATGGTAGAAATATTCTCTCGATTTCTTGAGTTGTTTGTGAGTTATAGAGGTTAATTTTCAAGAGTTGTGGCCTACTGTTTTGGAATAGGGTATAGTAACAACGTTGATAGATTTAATTAGCGGACTCTCTATGACAGAACACTAGAGTGAAACGGTATATCACATAAATAAAAGAAAGGAAATCATGTAAGTAAACGCAATAAAGTTTCCAAAAGTAAATGGAGAAAAAGCCTTAGAAATCTTGCTCGCCAAAGAATTGTCAATTTTCTGAGTATTAACGGGGCAAAATTGCTTGACTTCACTCTAGAAAGTTGCTTAAGGGGCTGATGTGGAGAGGACCCAAATTGAAAAAGGAAGTGGAAGAGTTATTGAAGTGGCTGGGGACATAAGGAGGGAAGGAAGGAAGGAGGAAGGAAGGTGAGAGGAATGGATGGAATATATATAGAGAGGAAGTAAGAACAAAGGAAGAATGGAAACAGATACTTTGAAGAGGAAGACTGATGATTGAAGCAGGAGGAGCAAGGGTTACTGAAATGGCTGGGTAAAAAAGGAGGGAAGGAAGAGAGGTGAATCGAATGGAGGGAATATATAGAGAGAGGAAGTAAGTAGGAAGGACTAATGAGATAATAATGTGGATAGGGCCCAAGGTTGAACAAAAGGAGGAGGAAGAGTTATTGAAATGGCTGGGGACATAAGGAGGGAAGGAAGGAAGGAGGAAGAAGAATTGTTGAGAGAAGGAATATAGAGAGAAATACATAAATTAGGAAAGAAGGAATAATGGGTGAAGATAATTTTAAGAAGGGAGATTGTGAGAATGGGGGAAGTTTTAATGAAATGGCTTCTAACATAAGTAGGGAGTAAGGAAGGAGGAATGAAGAAAGGTGTAAGGAATGGAGGGAATACAGGAAGGAAGAAAGTAGGAAGGAAGGAATTATGGGAGAAATAATTTGAAGAGGAGGGGAGACTGTTACTGAAGTTAAGGGGGACTTAAGGAGAGAAGGAGGGAGGAAGAGATGTGAAAGGAATGGAGGGAATAAAGGGAAAGAGGAAGTAAGTAGGAAGGAAGGACTTATGGGAGAAGATAATTTGAAGAGGAAGGGAGATTGAAAGCAGGACGAAGTGTTACTGAAGTTGCTGTGAACATTATTATGGAAAACAGGAAAAGGAGTTAGGTAAGGAATTTGGAAGGATATTCGAATGGAGGAAATAGAGAGAAAAACTGGTTGTAAGGGAAGAAAGAAGGAAGGAAGGATGAGGAAAAAGAATATGAAAGAAGGAAGAGGGTTACTTGGACCCGTTGAAGTCATATGGAATTCTGACAAAAATATAAGTCAGTCAGTCAGTAGCCACCCCTTAATCCAATGAGGGTTAGGGAGGATCAGCAAAAGACTGGAGAAAGGAAAAAGAAGTGACAGGAGAAGAATAAATAACAGAATATAATTATTTTTGAAAAGGTAGAGAAGAGGAGCGTAAGTAAGGGATAGCTTAATTAAAGAACACATAGAGGATAATTTAGATAATGAGAGGAATCTGTCAAAGATGATTAAATACCTAATCGTGTTAATGAGCGAGGAGAGATTACTCAAGGTTTTATAACACTTTAATCTTATTTGATTTCATTATTTTTACATTAACATCATATGCCTAGATTTTCTTCTGGATTTATAGGTTTCAGGATATGGTCCGGATCGCCTCCTAAATTGAATCACTTCATTATTGGCGCATATTCTATCTCTCTACCAAATTTCGTGAACATCTCTGGATAGCCTCCTAAATTGAATAACCACTGCCTTGGCGCATATCATATACAGTATGTCCACCAAATTTCGCGAAAATCAGTTTGTAAGTATAACCTCTCTGTCCACCCAATTTCGCGAAGGTCTCTGAATCGCCTCCAAAATTGATTAAATTCTAGGCACACACCTACTATTTCGTGAAAATCGAATAATAACTGTGCGAGATATCTTATTTACAGTAAACATATAGACACAAACAAACGCAGAGGAAATCATAACCTCTTTTCAATTTCGCTGGCGGAAGTACAAAGGAGTACAAAGGAAATCAAGCAACAACAGATCTAGTGACCCTTCTAGGTTGCTTGTCCTCCAAAACACTGAGGATCAAGTGTCCAAACAGTGGTTTAGAGTGGGTAAGGGAACATTGGAAAGGGAATTACTGCCCTGGAACTAATGTCCGTGGCAGGATTAGGAAGTTAGTAGGGGACAGATGGGTTAGTAACTGAGGGGGGGATAAAATAAAGTTATTCATTTACAAACGCAGTCAGTCACGGGTTTGATGCGAGATATTTGTCTAGGCGGAGTTTAAATGAATCAACGGTGATGCAGTCTATAACGTTTCGGGGAAGCCCATTCCACAAGTTGACAACTCGATTGAAGAAGAAATTCTTAGATTCGTGTGAGTTAAAAGATTTACCAATAATTTTGCAACCGTTTCCCCGCGTGTAATTAGATTGGTCGATAGTGAAGTACTTACTACAGTTCATATTGTCGATGCCTTTGATGATTTTGAACATTTGAATTAAGTCACCTCTTAATCTGTGCTGGGTTAAAGGAAATAGATTTAATTCTCTAAGACGCTCTTCGTATGGTTTGTTCTTTAGGCTAGGTATCATTTTGGTAACTCTACGTTGAACTCGTTCTAGCTTGTTTATATCTTTTTGGTAATAAGGGCACCAGGATTGAACGCAGAATTCCAGAAGAGGGCGGACTAAGGAATTGTAGAGGGTTAGGATAACTTCTTTGGATTTATGCTCAAATGACCTGCCTATAAAGCCAATTATTTTGTTTGCCTTCTTAACAACTTCTGAACATTGTTGACTCGGTTTTAGGTTACTCGATATTGTTACTCCCAGATCGGTTTCTCTGTTTACATTCTTAAGCTGAGTGCCATTCATTGAATAGTTTGCTTTCTCATTTAGGTATCCGATATGTAGTACTTTACATTTATCCGCATTGAAACTCATTTGCCAAATTTGGGCCCAACATGACAATTTATCTAGATTGTGTTGCATATCGTCAACTTGTTCTTTTGAGAGTACGCTATTTGCAATTTTTGTATCGTCAGCAAATTTTGAGATTGTACAGGTGAGACCCTCATCTATTTCGTTGATGTAAATTAGAAAGAGAATTGGTCCTAGTACCGATCCCTGGGGTACCCCACTACTTACATTGGTCCATTTAGATGACTTACCGTTTATGACTACTCTTTGCTTTCTGTCGCTGAGCCAATTTTCTATCCATTTCAACACACCGTCTTGTATTCCATGCGCTTTTAGTTTTAGCAGTAAACGTTTGTGGGGAACTTTGTCAAAGGCCTTTTGAAAATCAAGGTATATAATATCTACAGCTTTACTCTCATCGTAGAGGTTGAGGATATCGTGGAAGAAGTCTAAGAGGTTTGTTAAACAGGAACGTTTTTACGAAAGCCGTGTTGAGTATCTTTAAGTATGTTATTTTCCTCTAAGTGATTTACGAGTCTGTCTCGTATGACCGTTTCTAGCATTTTACATACAACTGAGGTTAAGCTAATTGGACGATAGTTACTGGGTAGGGATTTGCTGCCTTTTTTTAATATCGGTGTTACGTTGGCTAGCTTCCACTGATCAGGCATAGTTCCAGACTGCAAGGATTTATTGAATAGTAATGTCAGTGGTTTGGAGAGCTCATCCTTAGCTTCCTTTAGAACTCTAGGCGAGATTGTATCAGGTCCAGGCGTTTTATTTACCTTGAGTTTATCTAAACAATTCAATACTTCTCTCTCTGTAACGGTGATATTGCTTAGAACATCTGAATTATCAATCTGAATCGGCGATGGTGTAGGGATATCACTGAGGTCTTCTGTTGTAAAAACTGATGCAAAGAAGGTATTGAGGGCATTACTCATTTGTACTTCGTCTTTGGTGTATTCTCCATTTTCATCGACTAACGATCCAACAGTTGAAGTAACTACTTTTTTCTTTCTGATATAACTATAGAATTCTTTCGGGTTTGTTTTACTTTGATTCGCAATATGTAACTCTAAGGTCTTTCTACTTTGCTTAATTAACTTTTTGGCTTTGCGTCGTAGCTCTACAAATTTCACCCGTTCTTCGTCATTTTGTGAGGATTTTAATCTATCATTAGGAAATTTTTTAGCAAGCAGGCAGTTTGAAATATCTTTATTCCACCATTTGGGCTTATTATTATGGCCTGGACGCCGTATTTTCGATGGTATGCAGTCTTGCACTGCTTTTAGGTAAGTGGTTTCGAATAACTTCCAAGATGTATTTATGTTGTTTTTGTTAATAAAAAGCTCCAGTCAGTTTCTTTAAACATAGCTCTAAGTTAATGAAAGTTTGCTTTCTTGAAATTAGGGACTTTTTCGATGCTACTATTTGGTTCGTTACTAGTAAACTTTAAAGTGAAAGTTATCGTACGATGGTCGCTGATACTGAATTCATCACCAACATTCAAATTCTCTATTAATTCTTCTTTTGTTGCAAGTACAATGTCAAGAACGTTATTACCACGGGTCGGCGTTCGAACAAATTGATAAAGCGAACTCTCTTGCAAGTTCGTATACAAGTCATGTCCAGAGTGTGAAGTAAGAGTAGCGCCCCACTTGGTCACAGGTAAATTAAAGTCGCCAAAAATTACGGTATCTTGTGAGTTACTTACATCTGCAATTTGTACGTAAATTTCTCGGTCAGTTTGCACTGATTGAGCTGGAGGTCTGTATATTAATGGAATTATTATTTTTGTACCTTTATTATTCTTTATTAGCACAAAAGATGCATCGACGTTCACAATTTGAGGTTTTGACAAGAGGGTAGGGTTAAGACTTTCTTTGATATAAAGTAAAACGCCACCTCCATTTCGATTTATTCGGCTTTTCTCAAACATTACATAACCGGGAAGTGAATACTCTGCTAAAAAGTCTGTATCTTCTGTATTGAGCCAAGATTCTGTTATGCCAATCACATCATAATTTTCTGTAAACACTAGCTCCTCTAGATCTGAAAATTTGTTGCGTATGCTACGAGCGTTTGCATAGAAAACCTTTAAATTTGTTATTTTAGAACTCACGGAACGCTCTTTAATAATATTTTTGGTTCTTGTCGGATCTACATTTATGTTCATGGCTGTCCTCGGTCCTCGCTGTCTTCGGTCCTTATCGCTGGTGGTCCTCGGTTGCCTCTGTTTTTTTCTTGGCGTTGGATGATTTATGTCACTGCTGCTTCTTCTCGGATGGCGTTTTTTGATCCATGGCTGCGGACTGCTTCGTGTAGGAGACGACCCATGCGTGCTGAACCCACAGGGTTTAGATGAGTGCCATCCTTGCGGAACAGAGTAGGCTGGTTGTAGAAGTTGTCCCAGAGGTTGATGAATTCAACTTCTTCCCTCAGACACAAATATTTTAGTCGGCTATTTGTGCTGAAGGCCTTGTCGTAGAATTTGTCAGGTGCGTCGATCTTGGGGAGAATGCCTGAGATGATGATATTCCTTGACTTGTTTTTGTAGTGCTGGATCATCTTGCGATATTTCTCCATCAACTCTTCGGATCTGGTGCGCATGACGTCATTTGAACCAGCATGGATGACAAAAAGGGAATTTTCATTTGCATCCTTTGTGGTATCTTCAAAGGCTTCCACAATGTCGTCCAGTCCAGCTCCTGGGATGCAAAATCTTTTTCGTTGATTTGGGACTCTGTCGCAGAACTCTTCGACCTGTCCTCGTAGGATGGAATCCCCAACGAGCTTGGTCTCTTCTGGTTCGTCTTCCATCTCTACCAATATCTCAAATCTGTTTGACATTGTGACTGGTAGATGAAACCTTTTCTGCGTAATTTTCTGAGTAATTATTAACACACAAGCTTACCTCTCTCTCTCTCTCTCTCTCATTCTTTTTCTTCATTCCTTTCCCTCTCTACCTCTGTTCATTCCCCGCTGCATTTTTCACCCCCCCCCCCCTCTCTCTCTCTCTCTCTTCATCTTTGCTATCATTTACTTCCACTTTCTCTTAGGGTTGCTATCGCTAATAGAATTAGGTCCTAACAATCTCGCAGGATCGTAAGATCTGTGTGGTCAGTGTATCTATGTAAATCTATGCAAATCTATATCTCTCTCCTCAAGCCTTCCTCCCTGCTCCCTTCTTCCCCCTCCACCCCCACTCTCCCTGGCCCCCTCCCCTACCCTCACCCAGAGTACTCCATGCGGGAAATTTACAAAGCCGATTCGCGAAATTGATTAACAAACTGAGAAATGTGCGTCGCCCTCATCACCACCCGATCGGTCACTGCCGCACGGAAGGGAGTTTTTTGGGCGACTGTACTTTTGTATCTGGCCCTACTTTGTACTCTCTCTCTCTCTCGTAATACTAGTTTCTCACTCACTGTTTGGCACATACATAATCTCTCTCTCTGGCATTGCTATATTTTGTTCACTGCTTTAGTATATGGGCATGAAACGTGTATTAGCTTGTTTTTACAGGATCATTTCGTTGTAAGTAGTCTGTTTATCTGCAACTCTCTCTCTCTCTTTCTTGTTGATATTTTATGTCACTGCTTTAGTATATGGTAAGGAACTGTTTATTTGTATTTTATTCAGGATCACTTCGTTGTAGCCAGATCGTCTATTAATATATGTGATTCTCTCTCTCTCTCTCCTTAGTTAATCATTTATAACAAATTCCTCTCATTGTATATATTATCCACTTTGTGTTCTTTCCTTAGGCTATTCCATCTTTAAATTAAGCTCTCTTCATAAATCACCATATTCAGTCTTTAATTACATAAGACTGGCACAAGCAACCGTCCTATTCATAATCTGGACTTATTTTTCCTCTATCCAAAACTCTCTACTCTCCTACATTACTATAGCCACCTGACCAGACCTGAAGTTTTCGCAGTCTCCAGTCCTGGCGTTATTTTGACTTATAGTGTGTTGACTTAATAATCCAATAGAGTTGATAGCCTCTGAAGTCTTATATTAACTAACGTACTGGCGATGTATTTTGTATTGTATTATAGCAATTATTATATTATTGTATTCACCTATGGAAGGACGTTTATCCATTAAAAGGCTACAGACTATATCTCGATTAATCCTTTTACGTACCACAGATTCTTCATAAGCCTCATAAAATAGTATGAATGGAGTTGAAATAAAAAAACAAAAAGGACGTCGCTGGTAAATTTGTCGATATAACCCTCTTCTTTTGTTCATATCAGTACTTAAGTATAAATTGCTTTTCAGATTTTATTTTTGTCTACATTATTAGAAAACTTTCCCTTTGGGCATTTCCTTGACCCATTAGGTTACACGTCATCCTATATTCCAGTAAGGCTGTGTAGCCGGATGGTGGGGAGAGAGCCTACTACTTTGCTGCCCTGTTCTTCTACTATAAACTGTCACTGTCTTAAGGCCAGTATTATGGCCGGACCACCTAGTAGGGACCGCAAGGTCTGTGTGGTCTGATTATCTTTGTAACAATATGTAACTTACTGCTTTTCATCCCTTCTCCAGGACAAAATGTCCTCTTTCCCTTCCTCTCCACCTATTTTCTCTTTTCCTCCTCTCTCCTCGTATCATCACCCCCTCGCTCTCTCACAGTTTTCCTCTCTTTAATTAATATTTGTACTGCCTGTAATTTGTCCTCACCATTTTCTGTCACTCCTTATTTTTCCTCGTACCCTCTTTCAATCCCTTAATGAATCCAATTTTTATTCCATATTACCTTCACTAACGCAGTGTGAAGGAGTTTATGTTTTTTTTTCGTCTTTGTTCGAAGTGGAACACTGAAGCAACTTGGTGAAGCTCGAGAACTTTCATTCTTCTATTGTACTTCTCTTCTCAGCTTGTTCTTCCCCTGTCCAATTGCTCTTCTTTCCTACTATACTCCAGCCATCTGGTCTGGAATTAGGAAGGGACTGGGGTTCTCACAGAGAGGCTCCAGTACTGACGTTATTCTTGACTTACAGTGTGCTGGCTTAATAATCCAATAGGGTTCTTATTTTAACTAATTAATCGAAGTAGTAGCGACAATGAAGCAACTTGGTTGAGCCCGAAAACTTTCAGTCTTCTACTGTACTTCTCACTTCTCCGCTTGATCTTCCTCTGTCCAATTGCTCTTATTTCCTATTTTACTCCAGCCATCTGGTCTGGAAGTAGTAGCTGTCTGCACCTCACAAAGTTGCGAACCGATTTTCACGGAATTTGGGGGGCAGATAAGGTATTCCCCAATCAAAAAGTGCTTCTATATAGGAAGCGATCCGGATCATATCTTGGAACCGAGATCCATAAGAAAATTTAGACCTGCGCTGTTAAGGGGGGTCATAGGCTTTTTTCTCTCATTCTCTGGCTTGTATCTATTCGGCTCCATTCAGCCTACTGTTTTAAGACGTTTACCCTCATCCAGGTGTCAATATTTTCCTGGCGAGCGGTAGCGAGCCAGCATATATATATATATACTGTATATAATTGTTTTATCAGCAAGCTAAATTTTTACTTTTTTCAATAGAAAAATTTATCTGGCAAAGCCGGATTTCTCTGTACAATGATGGCTCACTATCGCTCGCCTGGAAGAAATCGACACCTGGATAGGAATAAACACATAGAAAAAAAAAACACGTCTTAAAACAGTTGGCTGAATGGGTGCAACACAATCCCACCCCTACTCTGTTCAACTCTCCAACCCAAGAGTGAAACGTTACTCTCAGACTTTCTTCTATTCAACAGCTGAGCTCTGGAACTCTCTCCCAGAATCAGTCTTTCCCTCTTCCTATGACTTAAATTGCTTCAAACTCCGTGTGTCCAGGCATTGTGGCTCGAACGTCCCTTGATGTTGGCCCTGTCACTCTTTCAATTATGGGGGAGGCACTCGCTATAGGCAGTTCTGCCTTTTGCCTCCCTCATTCACATAGACAAAAAAATTGGATACAAGCCAGAGAAAGAGAGAAAAGGAAAGAAAAAGCAGGTGACCCCCCTAAATGGTAAAGAACCAGCCAAAGTAGGTGGAGGTATGCGCTCTAGCTAATGCCCCGCCAGTCTCCGTGTGCATTAGTATCATCATATCGCAATTTATTCGCTCAAATGATTTCGTCCTCATGCTGCTTCTAATTCTTACTGTTTTCTTTTCTTTTCTGGCAATAACTAATCCATTTTCCTTACACCTTTTTCCGTATTCTCATATTGTTCTCTGTTTTCTCCCTACCCCTCTTTTTCTTTCCATCCTTCTCCCCTCCTTTATCGCCTTTTCTCCCTGGCATCTTTATTTCCCCTTTCTTCCTCTCTCCCTTCTCTCCTCCATTCGCTGTTCTGGTTTCCTGTCTCCTGGTTCTTTATTGTATTATCATCCTGACATTGCCTTTTCTTCGGCTCCTTTCTTCCCCGGTCACTTACTGTGTTCTCTGTCTCATACACTGTATCTAGGCTATATACAGTACAGTAATCCTGATCCTGTAAAAACAAGCTAATAAACGTTTCACGCCCATATACTGAATCAGTGAAAAAAATATCAGCACGAGAGAGAGTTTATATCAGTATCCTAAGGGGATTTTTTTTTTTTTTTATCTTTTCATTTGGTCATTTATGAATATTTGTATTAGTATCTTAGTTTCCTCCCTAGACCTCCATCAAACTTAAAAAAACACACGCCCAAGACCGTTCTTCAAGATATATATGTACGTTTTTCGATCCTTTTAAATTACAGGCTCGCTATTGCTTGCTAGGAAAAAAATTGACACCTAGATAACACGAACAGTCTTAATATTGACAAAGAAATTGGGCGAAAGGTCTTGAAATCGCCAAAGTAATAGGCCAAATGTCTTATAATCTGAAAACGAATGGGGCTAAACATGAGGGAGAAGGGGATCTAGAAAAACGACCCAGCTCCCCTTAATGAATCTCCCCGAAGTGAACCGCATAGTCTTTGAAATACTAGCCATTCTTTGAAACGCCTCTCTCTCTCTCTCTCTCTCTCTGATGTAACCCTTGTATCCACTTCTATTTTACAAATATGTTCTTACCACCTAGTTTGAATCGTAAAGTCTGTTTGGGCAGTGTATCTAAATAAGTATGCAAATATCTCACCCACTCTCTCTTTCCTCTTCCCACCCTTCACCCATATTCTCTCTCTCTCTCTCTCTCTCTGTTCCTTCCTTCCTCTTCCCACCCTTCATCCATATTCTACCCACTGCAGTTCTTTCACCCTTCCTCCTTCCTTTGTTTCATGTATATATCAATAGCACTTCTGTTGACTGGCCGAGAGTGACCAAAGGGACTGGAGGAGAAATGAAACACAGGACACAGTAAAATCCAAATTGCACAAGGAGGAACTAGGGCTTGCAGAACAAATAAATCTCAGGTTGGGATAAGTGATACAAATTTCACTCGTTCAGTATCTGAGGCCGACATTTTCTTTCTATTGTTTTAGCTATGATTTGACGATTTAATAGAATTTAGAAAGGATCTCTTGGAATCGAATGGGTAAAAACTATCTCACTTAACTTTCTAGCTGTTGTACTTTCTTCCGAAGCTGAATAACATTGTCTATTAATAGCCAGAACAAACTTTCAAAGCACGTCATAATTCTCATGGGATGATTTGAACGTATACAGTATACTGTATATGGCATGCTGCTGTTGTTTTTTACACATTATATTTATCTCAGTAACATAGAGAGAGAGAGAGAGTGTGTGTGAGTGTGTGTGTGTGTGATAGAGAACTGCAGGAATTGAAATAAAAAGTGAATGTGTGAGAGTGAGAGAGAGAAACTGTGGATGTGAAATAAAAACTGTTGAAGTGGAGGGTTGAATGGAAGGGAAGGGCTAAAGCGATGAGAGAGAGAGAGAGAGCTGTTGAAAGCGAAACATAACATGATAGAAGACGTACCACTCAGGAAAGAGGAATGGAATAGAGAAAAGATCGAACGCACGATGAAGAGATAGGAAGGGAGGAGAAGTTTATATAGAAAAGTTAGAAAAATTCAGAAAATGGAGGAAAGGGGGAACATAACTACACGAAATATATAAATCATGAAAGGAAGAAAGTACGAATTATAGAGAAAGAGATTTGAGAAGAAAAGGTATGGAGAAAATAACAAATGACGCACTAATAATCGTAGAAGCGAATGCAAATTATGATAGTAATGCCATTATTACAGTACAAATATATTAATTAAGTTAAAATGGAATAATGGACAAAATGGCAATTGAACGAGAGAGTATGGTGGAAAATTTGATAAGGAATAAGAGGGCTGGTCTTATCCACCGTGAGGTTTCGTTCCAGTCTAGGGAGTGAGACATGTGAAGCACCCATTCACGACCCGAAGCAGCTCCATCTCTGAAGCTGCTTCTATCCATTTCTGTCTATCTCTTTTATTGTCCTATGTTTCCTTCTGGGGGCATGAGGCTAAGAATCCTCCTCCCCTTGTTAAATTCCCCTACTCACGAGACAGAGAAAGAGGCGAGGGAACGCAAATGTGATCCCGGTCCCTAAGAATTGGAACTTTTAATGTTGTTTCTCTTCGGGCTCTGTCTCGAGTCGGCCACTCCCAGTTTTGGGGTATTGTGCCTAAATATATACATTAAAACACTATGGAATGAAATATATACATAATAGGTCGACGACCAGGATAGACCAGTATGTTATACTGAAGGAGGGAAAGAAAGAAAATAAGGATGTACAAATAATCCAATTAATTAATTTAACTCCCAACACGAAACTCCTCCCATTGAAATTATGGAAAGCATGTGATCCTCCCGGGATTCGAACCAGGGATACCATATACAAGCTTTAAACTCTCAAACAATTACACCACCAAGACAGTTTGGGAGATTATGCTTGCTAGAGTAGAGCTAGAATAAAATTACGCAAGAACACATTATAGAATCGTGTTATAAAGGGAGAACTCAAAAGATTAAAAACAAGATAATTCAGTGTGATAGAAAATAATCGGGGCATAGAAGGAACAACAAATATTATGAAAAACTAGTTAAGTGGGATAGAAAATAATCAGGGCATACAAGGAACAACAAATATGAAAAACTAGTTAAGTGGGATAGAAAATAATCAGGGCATAGAAGGAACAACAAATATTATGAAAAACTAGTTAAGTGGGATAGAAAATAATCAGGGCATAGAAGGAACAACAAATATTATGAAAAACTAGTTAAGTGGGATAGAAAATAATCAGGGCATAGAAGGAACAACAGAAGGGAAGGATATAGGGCAGGCTAAATCAATGAGTTAGGTTAGAACCCCCTAGAGAGCCGGTAGACAGCTACACTGATGGATCTCTACACCTAAGGGGCTACTGCTTTTTTTTTCTGAAGGTGGTGGTGGCGGGGGGGGGGGGGTCTATTTATTCACGCACGCACGAACACGCACGCATACACATATATATATATATATATATATATATATATATATATATATACTGTTTATATTTATATATACCGGTACATATATATATAATATATATATATATATATAATTTTGAGTTTCCTCGTTAGACCTCCATCAAGCTTAAAAAACCACCCCTATATCCCCCTTCAAGATAAATGTGTACATTATTCTTTAGAAAAATGTGCTGGCCTCGGTTCCTCTTAAATTATTATGTTCTCTCCACCAACCAACTTTACTCCTAAACTCGATTAATTAAATTAACAAACACATGTGGCAGTCCGGGGATTCAAACCTAGGATGCTCACATCGAAAATCAACACACTTATGCATTGCACCACGAAGACAGTTAAAGAAAGGTGGACAAACCTACGATTTATTATGCAGTTTCGAATCCTGCATATCAATCTAAGCATGTACACACTTTCCAACTGCGCTATCATAGGCTATGCATAGGTGAAAGGAAATAGTAATTAATGGGGCACTTAACCCTAGGGAAGGCCTCTCGATAAACTACTACTGAACCTGAATGAATTATTATGTTCTCTCCACCAATTACAGGCTCGCTATAGCTCGTCAGGAAAAAAATCGACACCTAAATGTCACGAAAGGCACATTGACAACGAAATGGCGGGAATGGTGTTAAAATCGCCAAACTAATAGAACGAACGTCTTAAAATGTCAAAACTATTATGCTAAACATGAAGCAGAAGGGGGTCCAGAAAAAGCAAGTACCTCCCCCTTAAGCCAGCCACATTCGATGTTTACCATCATAAATTCCTCTACTTTCACTACTAATCACGAGCGATGTAAATACACACTTAATTGGCGTTAATATTTATCCGAAACACGTCATTGATTTCATTCATTCTCACTTCATTCCTGCTCTCTCTCTCTCTCTCTCTCTCTCATATTTTTGTTTAACCACACACGCTCTTCCTTTCAATATCTCTGTCTTCTATTCTTAATACGCCCATTGCAGTATTCCATCCACTGTATTATATCAATCTCAAACGCCGTAGACAATCGAACGAAATACCTCTGAATATGGGGGCGATTCATTTGTATCCACCCCGTTAGGAATCAACGCGACTGGCAATCGATTAAGGGAAGATTTTTATGTATTCATTGAATTATTTGTTTATTATATATATATAAATTGTAGGCTCGCTTACACCGGCCATGAATAAATTTACATCTAAATGGCCGGAAAGGTCTTAATATCGGCAAACTAATGGGTTGAGCAGCATAACATGTCAAAATTAATGGTGCTAAGCATGAGGGAGAAGGGGTCCAGAAACCTCTCCCTTAACTTAATAGGTATTCTGTAAAAAAAAAAAAAAAAAAAAAAATATATATATATTTTTTTTTTTTTTTTTTTTTTTTTTTCTATATTCCAACTTACTTCCTCTCGGGCATAGGCTGAGAGCCTTAACATTCACCGCTTTACAATGAACAGTGAAGCCCGTGAGGTCTTGTTCCAGTCTAGGGAGTGAGACATGTGAAGCACGTAGAGTACAACGAGCACCTGCCATCTTGCCTTCACATGAGGCACGGTGCTCACTCATATATATATATATATATATATATATATATATATATATATATACGGTATATATTCTGTGCCTACCGTAACTTTTGTCAAGCTTTCTGGATTACCGACGAATTTGCAGTACAGGAAAACCCAAAGTATATTCGTTGTTGTCATGCCTCACAAATAAGTCTAGCTGTATGGAGGTCAATCAGAAACTCATCTGAAACTCGTTTCTTGCCCCCCCCCTCCCCCCCCCCCCATCCCCCTGATTTACTATGGCTGTGTATCCCTATGGTAACCTCGTGTACAGTTGCTCACATAAGTTCCGTTCTTCGTCGTAATCTAATGAGAGTGGAGTCATGGCTGGATTGGATAGCGACTGTTCGATGAGTTAACCACGTACTGCATCAGAAACTACACTCGTAATTCAGTCATGCGCATTACATTTCCAAGTCGGGGGACACCTCGACGACGTATACAGACTAATAACACACATAACAAAGCCACTCCAACAGCTTCCTCTCTCTCCAACATCCTTTCTCCCCTCTCTACACTCTTCAGAAACATAGGAAAAGAAGAAAGTAGCTACGAGGTGCCGTTGTAAAGGCTTATCCCTCAATACCTTCACCTGATCTGATGTATAAGATGACAGAGAGGAACAGAACTTACGTGGATGATTGTATAGTTAGCCACATACAGTACACTACTTGATTTATGTGGAATTAAAAATGTGTATGAGTGGATTATAACTGTATTATCTTATGAAGCCGTTTATTATTATGACCAGTTAAGGGGGTCACAATCTTTTTTTGTTACCTTTCTCTCCGTTTCTCTCTTTCCCTGAGTTGTATCCATTCGGCCCCATTCAGCCAACTGTTTTAAGACGCTTATCCCCATCCAGGTGTCGATTTCTTCCTGGCGAGCGATTGCGAGCCAGCATTATATGGAGAAATCCGGCTTCGCCGGAGAAATTTTTCTATCGAAAAATGTACAAATTTAGCTTGCTGTCAAAACAAAAAATATATATGCTGGCTCGCCAGGAAAATATTGACACCTGGATGGGGGTAAACGTCTTAAAACAGTAGGCTGAATGGGGTCGGAGGGATACAAGCCAAAGAGAGAGGGAGAGAAAGAGAAAAACAGGAGGTGATCTCCCTTAATGGCTTTCAGTGAATATGTTAGCCTAGGGGTCAAACTGAAATACATTAGTTGGGCGTATGTACAGGCTAAGATTAATATGCAGTATTCGAGAATGTATAATATATCGTAGGCTTTTACTTAACCCTTAACTGGCGGCACCCAGCTATTGTCGAGTTAAATAAATGTGGCCTATGTGGCGGGTCACGGCTATTGTCGAGTGCAATTTTGAGCACATAATGTGCTCTGAGAGAGAGCGGAGCGGTGGGGGGAGCGTAGATTACCTCCTGACCGCTCGCCACGGCCGCCGTGGACCTACTGAGATTTACTCCACTTACATCCACCCTCACTCCCTCGCTACATACGTAATTATATAAAGAATTTGCCGTATTTTACCGTTTTTGCCCTTCGGTTGCACGGTCGTTGCAAGACAACCAGTGATTGTAGAAGGATGGTTCGGGTGTCATTGGAAAGCTCAATTTATGCCCTTTCAGGAATACATACTTGTATTACGGTCTGGGTCTTGTTTATGCATGAAAAAGAGCACGGAAACAACCCCATTTATGGTAAAAAAACCCGCTGGGCGGCGCGGTCAAATATACCGCCTAGCCCGCTCGCTCGTAAGGTGTTAAACCTTTAACTGTCTTGATAGCGTAATGCTTAGTGTGCGGAATTTCGGTGTGAGTATCCTAGGTTCGAGTCCTTGGAATACCACATGTATTCATTACTGTCATTGATTTCAGTAGCTAGGTTTATTTGTAAATTAATTGGTGGGTTGGTGAACACAAATATGAATTAACCCGTACAGTACCGGTGACGTCCTTTTCATCATATTCTGGCAACTACTTGACAATTCTATTCAGCTTAGGAAGGATCTCTAGCAATAATAAGGCTTCAAACTATCTGAAATAAACCTTTTAACTACCACACATACTTTCTAAGCTGCATTATATCGTCTAAATATAGCTAGAATAAGATATAACCCACATCGCTGGTACTCAAAGGGTTAACCAGAACAACAAAGTTCATTATTTTCTCCACTTCACCTTCCATATAATATCGTTGGCATCCATTCACCTCACCCTTACATTTTCCTTCCTTCCTTCCTTCCTTCCTCACCCTACTCCAACTCTGATTACAGAATCCTTAGCAATAACCCTTTCCTCTACCTCTATGTGATCCCTACGCCCCCGCCCCTCTCTCTCTTTCTCTCTCTCTCTCTCTCTCTCTCTCTCTTTTTTTTTTTTTTTTGGCAAACAAATTTGACTTTATTAAAGGTTCATACACTATAAGTCGCTAGCTTAGAGAGTGCACAACGTTGCATTCACTTTAATACCCAAAGTATATACTGTATATACTCAATTAACATCATAATTATGTTTTCAAAATTTCATAATGAATATATATTTTCTTTCCTATCTTAGTGTTCCTTGGACTTCAAAATGTCGTTATCCATTGTATATTCTCAAACAAGACCCATAATTGATCACTTGCGAGTTTTGGTCTATAAGGAAGTTGGAGCTGTGGCCATCAATATTTAACAGAATTATCAGCTAAAATGCGGTCATAATACATATATAATTTCATAAAATCAAATTGATCATACTTTTTATCCAACAGTAACCTACATTATTATTGCATTTTTCTTTAATATCGATGTTCACGGCTCCAACTTTCTTATAGCCTGAAACCCGAAAGTGGTCAATTGATCAAGCTACGTGAGACCAAGTCATATTATGTAAAGGTTGGGTAGTTTAACCCTCTGAAGATTATGATGCATTTTGACAGCTTATTCTGGCTACCATTAGACGTCTTTTGTTACAGGCTAGGTCAGGTTAGGATAAGATTGGGTTGGTTAGGTTACGTGTAGGATAGGGCTGGCTAGGTTTAGCTTAGTTAGGATAGGGTTGGATATGTAAGGTCAAGTTCGGCTAGGTTAGATTAGGATAGGGTACATTAGATTAGGATATTTTGCAGGATAGTATATCGAATCATTGCCCTTTACCCATACAGCAGAGAACTAAAAGGAAGTATGTTCACCGGACACTGCAGTTCCTACACCCACTACCCTTCTTCCTCAAAATTGTGTTTTCCCTCCCTAGACTTGCATCAAGCTTTACCAAAAAAAAAACACATGACGCCCCACTTCGTGCAGTTCCTCATAAATTTCAGGCTCGCTATTGCTCGCCAGGGAAAAGGCTACACACAAATGACACGAAAGGTCTTAGACTTGACAAAGAAATGGGGCAAAGGACGCCAAACTAAACTAAACGGAAGTTCAGTATGGTTAGCGGGCACTGCAGTTCCTAACTTCCTACACCCACTCTCCTACCTCCCCCAGTGGGGCAGCCCTCCATTATCCTTGATTGGGAAGCCCTGTCCAGCCGTTGAACTCGATACTTAGATTCGCGTTTGACAGATGTTGTTAGGCCGGCCTGCAATATGTCCTTCCTTTTTGTCTCACTCCCCTTCCACTTGATTGAATAATGCTTTGAGCTGCGGAGATAAAACTGTGGATTAGAATGGAGGAAGGGTAGCTAGGGGACTGTGCTCGAGTTCACCAATACTGAGAAAATAACGGCCCACCTATAGGCAATGTCAATAATTCCAGCATGGCTCTTCCGACCGTGTCCAATATATCGTCTTGTAGAAATTATTTATTCTTAACGAAGGTTATATTAATCACGGTCGGTCGCACAATTCAATCATCTGAAACTCTTGCCATAAAAGAGGGACTTAATTGTCCAAGTATAGCTAATATTGTTGTGTAATTTGATGCCTTAGGATATTTTGCGATATTAGGATATTTTGTGAGAAGCCAAATAGTGAAAGTTGACTACACAATCCTGTACTCTGCCTGAAAGTTCAATCTCTTTCGCCTACTCCCTTTCAATAAACAGGGTACGAGTTGCCGCCAGCCCCTCTTTAGTACTGAATACTTTAGTAACGTACAGGGCAAGGAAATGCATGTATATCCAAGCTTTCGTTGGTGCTTTCAAGACATTAAACATTCCTGACGATGCTTTCGATGCACATACGAGATTTTGAAGCTCTGCGTTTCCTTTCCTAATGGGCTAAAACAGTATTTATTTAACATAGTATCATTGTGGTATACAACTCGTATTCAGAAGGTCTGAGCCTTAAATAACATTGCTTTATTTCATCTTAACACATTCGTTCAACGAAAAACAATAGGTAGGGCTATAATGTGATGTTTGCAAAGTACGACATGTTATTCACTTGCTTGTTCGTCAAGGGGAATCCACGCAATGCGAGCTAAGCTCATTATTATCGCGCCTCCTTAACTGGGAATGTATTGCGTGAAATGCATGTTATGTATCGTTGGAATGGGTGTGGATGTGTGTGTAGTCTGTATTTTAGCCAATTGGCGACATCTGGAAACGAAGGCTTAGGGTTAATCTGTACGGTACCATTCTCACTACGGTACCAGTCTCACCCGAAGGCTTAGGTTGACCAGTAGCTTAGGTTGACCAGTACGATACCCATCTCACCATGTAACCGATCACCAACCCTAGATGGGACGTCACAACTTCGTCCACGTATACCAGGTTCCTATTTATACTGCTAGGTGAACAGAGGCTACACCGTTAGGAGACTTGCCCAAATGTCTCTTCCCCGCCCAGGTCTCGAACCGGGGACCTTCTGGTTGTGAGCCAGACGCGCTATCAGTTACGCCACGGGGAGGTGCATGTGCATGTGCGTGCATATGGATTTGTGTGCGTGCGTGCCTGTGTGTGCATGAATGTGTGTGTGCCTCTGTGTATGTATTTTGTTTTTAAGGAAAAATAATAGGCATATAATGTGTGCAAAATGCGACCTGTGCGTATGGGTTTGTGTGCGCGCGTCCCTGTGTAAGCATGTGATTGTGTGTAGCCTACGTGTATCTCTCTCTCTCTCTTTTGGTAGTGGCGTTTGCAGGTGGTTGTGTCTCTGCATATTCATATTGGGGTTTGGTGTATTCATGGCCCAGGGAGAGAAGGGGCCGTATGAAACAGATGCCAGCCTGGTTATTTTCAGATCATGAGAGAGAGAGAGAGAGAGAGAGAGAGAGAGAGAGAGAGAGAGAGAGAGAGAGAGAGAGAGAGAGAGAGAGAGAGAGAGAGAGAGAGAGAGAGAGAGAGAGAGAGAGAGAGAGAGAGAGAGAGAGAGAGAGAGATTTGGGAATAGTTTCAGGGGAGGAATTTGTATTTATATATTATTTGTTTATTTATGTAGGCTATATATATATATATATATATATATATATTTATTTAGTTTCCTCCCTGGACCTCCATTAAGCTCCCCACAACTTCGCGTCGAGATAAATTTGTACATTTTCGGTAGAGAAATGTCCCAGCCAAAGCCCGATTCCTCCTAAAGTACAGACTCGCTATCACTCGTCAAGAAAAAAATCGACACCTGAAGGGCACGATTGGTCCTAAAATTGACAAAGAAATGTGGCAAAAGGTTTTCAAATCGTCAAACTAACTAGGCGAACGTCTTAAAATGTCAAAATGTGTGGAGTTATGCGTGAGGGAGATGAGTCCAGATCAATATATATATATATATAATTAAAGGGTCCACATAATATTGATAACGACTGTATAGAAAGGGAAACGGAAGAATGGGAAGGGGTAGGTTGGTTAGTGAGTATGATATAGGTAATTAATGGTAGGTAATTATATATATGGAGGTCTGCTCGTTAGGGAAGAAAAGAATGTGGGTATCAAATCAAATTAAAAAGATGTAACCGGCACAGAAGGGGATAAGGCACAGAAAGTTAGGAAAGGAAACTGAAGACTGGACAGGAAGAATGGTCAGGGGGATGGTGTTAATGAGTTTGGTATAGGTCATTAACGGTATGTAATTATTTGTGGAGGCTGGCTTGTTAACGAAGGAAGGGATGGAGTACCTACTGAGAAGAAGAAGAAGATTTAGAAGAAGAGGAGGAGGAAGAGAGAGTGAGAATAATAGAATTATGCTGGAAAGTAAGATCAATAAGCTAATGTCGAAAAAGTTGATAAATACATTTTCAAAAATAATCACCATTTACTAGGAATGATAGAAAATATAGGTGAACGAAAGCACGGACAGGTAGATAAAAGACTTGGACAGGGAGAATGGGAAGCGGTAAGAGTGGGAGGTAGTTGTTTATTCTTCTCCCTCATGCTTAGCCCCATTAGCTTTGAAATTTTAAGACGTTCGACCCACTAGTTTGTCGATTTTAAGACCTTTTGTTCCATTTCTTTATCAATTATAAGACCTTTCGTGCCATTTAAGTGTCGATTTTTATCGTAGCGAGCGATAGCAAACTGACATTTTTGGAGAATGTGGCCTTCGGCCGGGACAATTTTCTACCACAAAATGTACAAATTGATCTTGAGGATGTTTTTTTCAAACTTTATAGAGGCCTTAGGAAGGAAACTAAAATAATATTTTGGTATAGGTAATTAACGGAAGGTAGTTATGTAGGTCTACTCGTTAGGAGGCACCGGAATGTGGGTACCTACTGAGAGGATGTAGAGGCGATGTAGATGATAGCGATAATGGTAAAGAACAAAATGGAAAAGCTGATGGCGGTGAAGATGATTATGGAGTGAACAAAAAAAGTCGTCCTCAGATTAAAGAAGCTATTATGAATGACACACAATAGTTTAACCCTTTGAGTACCAGTGACGTGTGTTATGTCTTATTCTAGCTGTATGTAAACGTTATTATGCAGCTTAAGAAAGGTCTGGGGTAGTTAAAAGGGTTGGGTGAGAAAGTTTGGAACCTTATTATTGCTAGAGATTCTTCCTAAGCTGAATAAAATCGTCTAATCATTGGCAGAATATAATTATAAGGATATCACCGGTACTGAACGAGTTAATTGAGAGACAATTAAATAGGTAGATGACTTGGACAGGAAGAATGGAAGGGCTAAGTGGGGATAGTTAATGATTTCGGTATTGGCAATTAGATGTGTGTGAATTTGTATTATGTTCTTGTGTGTTCATTGTTTTCGGTTGAGTTTGTGTTGTCCCTAATCTTGCTCTGTCTTGAGTCGGCTCAGTAAGGTAGGTAGGAAACTTGGCCAGGAAGAAGGGGAGGGTGAGGTAGGGTTAATGAGTTTGGTAATAGGTAATTAACTGGGGATGGGCATATTTATTGATTTATTTTTTAATTTCCTCCTTAGACGTCCATCAAGGTTTAACGCCCCCCCCCCCCCCCCCCCCCCCCCCCCCCCCCACACCCCCCCACCCCCCCCCCCCCCACCCCCCCCCCCCCTCCCCCCCCCCCCCCCCCGCCCCCCCCCCCCCCCCCCCCCCCCCCCCCCCCCCCCCCCCCCCCCCCACCCCCCCCCCCCCCCCTAGATCCTCCTTCAAGATAAATGTGTACATTTTCGATATAAATAGGCGTATGTCCCGGTACAAGGCCGGTTTCTCTTAAATTACAGGCTTGCTAACGCTCGCCAGGAAATTTCGAGACCTAAATGACACAAGTCATAATACTGAAGAAAAAAAAATGGGGCGAAATGTCTTGAAATTGCCAAACTGTTAGGTCGAACGCCTTAAAATTTGACAACTAATGGGGAAAACAAGAGGAAGAAGGACGACGAGAAAAACGACCCATCTCCCTTTAACGAGAGTATATGGAGGCTGGCTTGTTGACGAGCAATGGAATGTGGGGACCTACTGAGAGGATGTAGAATTGATTTAGATGGTAGTGCTAATGAACAAGAACAAGATGGAAAAGCTCTGCCGGTGATGAAGGAACTGACAAAGAAATGCTCAAAAGTTGTCTCCGAATCGAATTGTTTACTAGGAATGACCAAAAAAAAAAAAAGTGAAATAAGGCAAAGTAAAGTAGGTATAAGGTAGCGCCAGCGAACTTGACAATAATCTTGACCCCTTAACTTTTTCCAACTCGAAATTAATGAAAACAATCGGGCTTACCGTTTCTATCATCTGGGAAGAGTCCACCAGGAAATAGGCGTGGATATTTACAGCCAATTTGCTCAAGGCCCTTTTGAGTTACAGAGAGGTCAGGGATCGAGAATATTGTCAAGTTCGTTGGCGCTACCTTTTATAGGAAATTTGGACGTTAAGAATGGGGAGGTGAGGTAGGGTTAACCCCTTCTGTACCGGCGACGTCTTTTTCACTCTAATCTGGCTATTATTAGACGTTTTTTTAAATTTCCAAAGGGTCTCTAGCAATTGACAGGCTTCGAACTATCTCATTTAACCCTTTTTTACTACCACCTATCTTCCTTATATTGCACAAAATCGTCTAAATATAGCTAGACTAACACTACAAGGACAACCCAGTACTAAAGGGGTTAATGAGTTCGGTATTGGTAATTAACGGGAGATAATTATATATAGAGGCTGGCTCGTTAACACCTTTCTTTACCGACTGGGTCTTTTTAACTCAATATTGGCTACTATTAGACGATTGTATTCAGGTTCAAAAGGCCTTCTAGCAACTATTAGGCTTCGAACTATCTCACTCGACCTTTATTAACACCACACATCCTTCTTAAACTGCACAAAATCATCTAAATATAGCTAGAATCATATTAAAAAGACGTTGCCAGTAGAGAAGGGGTTAAGGGGAGGACAGGACAGGGGTACCTACTGAGAGGAAAGGGTCCGACAATATAATTAGAAAGGGAAGGTAGGATGGTAGGCTGGAGGAGAGAGAGATACTGTAGAATTATTATGTTCCCTCCACCAACCGACTTTACTTCTAAACTCAGTTAATGAAATCAACAAATACATGTGGCAGTCCAGGGATTCGAACCTAGGATGCTCACACCGACATTCAGTGCATTTATCCATTGCGCTACAAAGACAGAAAGGAGAAGAAAAAGAAAGGGATAATGTGACTTAGAAAAAGGAACAAGAATGCAAAATGGTAGAGTGAAGAGAAAGGGAATAGGAGGAAGAAAATTAAAAGTATAAAGCTAGTTAAATTAGTTAAAATAGGACTTCAGAGGCTATCAGCCCTATTGGATTATTAAGTCAGCACACTGTAAGTCAAGAATAACGTCAGGACAGGAGCCTCTGTGCAAAACCTCCAGTCCCTTGTGAGTATAAAGCTAATAGTAACCTATTAACTGTAAAGTAATTATACATGGAGGTCCGCTCGTTACGGGGCGACGGGATGTGGGTACCGACTGAGAGGAAAGGGGTAGAAAGAGAGAGAGAGAGTGTGTGAGTGAGAGAGAGAGAGAGAGAGAGAAGATACTGTAAGACAATGGAGACAAGGGGACATTGAAGACGAAGAAAGGGTGAACAGTAGAAAGAAAGATGATGAACGATGAAATGGAATTACTAAAATAGACAGAACACAACGTAAATAAATACAGTAGAATAAATGATTATTATAGGTGATTCTGTTTGCGTGTTTGTTATTATAGTTTTGCTTTTATTTTTAATGTATTTAAACATACATTTATTTATTTATTTATTCATTTATTTATTTATGTTTTGGCTTTCACTCTTTGTATTCACATGTGTGGAGTTCTGCGTGTATTTTATATAAATATATGTGTTTACCCTCACTGAGAATCGAACCACGGACAGTCAGGACAATATTCTTGAATTTCGTTGAGGGTATTAACATTTATTCATAAAAATCACCTGTATGAGTGAAACCTTTCTAAAATATGAATGTGTGTGTATATGCGTGTGTCTTAGTATGATCATGTGTACGTGTATATTTGTGTATGAGTCTAAGCTACACATATAGTTTTTTTTTTTTTTTTTTTTTTTCTATATTCCAACTACTCCCTCTCGGGCATAGGCTGAGAGCCTGTACATTCTACCGCTCAACACGGTGAAGCCCGTGAGGTCTTGTTCCAGTCTGGGGAGTGAGACATGTGAAGCAACCATCATGGCTCGAAGCAGCTCCATCTCTGAAGCGTCCGGTTGCTTCGCTCAAGTGCTTCACCGTCTCACCCTCCAGACTCAGACCCTCACTCTCAGAACGCCACCCATTGAGCAGTGAACTCACTAGGCATTGTCCCCCTGTAACATATTTTGAATATGGGAATATTCATACAGTGTTATTTAATCAGGGAACAATGAGGGTATTTTTTTGGCATTTCGGTGGGCTTTGTGGTAATGCACTGATACTAGGTACAGCACAAATTCAATCCCAATAATATCTTCCCATTGACATATCGGGATTTGAACCCGGGTCCATTGGATTACCAATCCAGGTTACCAATGTTATTAAGTTTATAATCAGTCTACCTGTCATCTCTCTCAACACAAGTATGCATAAATAACCAGCTAACAAGGTCTATATCAATAAAGAGTCGAACTATGGAGAAAGGGGGACGGGTAGGGGTATAGCCTAACTCGAGATATGCCAAACAAGCCGAGAGTTGATGACAGGAGATAAAGAGACGTTGATGAATGAGGGAGATGGAGAGATAGGCAGATGATGGGGAGACCTGGGAGAAGAGGAGGGAAGGTAAACATGAGGAGGGTAGGAAAATTAATATATACGTAGAAGAAGGGCGCTATGTATATGGTATAAAAACGTAACTTGATCTTGATTCTTGATTTATGGGCTGTATGGGTATAGGTCCAATTAACCCTGCCACAGACCACCAAAGAAAACGTAAATAACCACATAGAAATCGTACTTCAATAATACGGATTGTCAGTTTTATTGTCTCGAGTTAACCCCTTCTATACTGGCGACGCATTTTCAAGTTTATTTTGGTTACTATTAGACGATTATATTGCATTTAAAAATGGCCTCAGCAATTAACAGGCTTCCCTATATAGTACCACAGATCCTTCTTAAGGAACACAACATCGTCTAAATATCGCTAATAGAATTAAAAGGATGTCGCTGGTACAGAAGGGATCAATTATATAAATAGCAGAAGGGCGCTATGTATATGCTATAAGTCAGTCAGTCAGTAGCCAGTCCTTACTCTCACAAGGGATAGGTCAGTAGCCAGTCCTTACTCTCACATGGGATAGGTCAGTAGCCAGTCCTTACTCTCACAAGGGATAGGTCAGTAGCCAGTCCTTACTCTCACAAGGGATAGGTCAGTAGCCAGTCCTTACTCTCACAAGGGATAGGGAGGATCAGTAAGAGACTCAAGATTGGAAAACGAGGTAACAAGAGAAGAACATATATTATTATACAGTTCGCCCACACAAAGTAAGCATACAAGCATTCAGAAGCACCAATCACTCATCAACCCCCGAAATCTTCTATAAAATATGCTATACAAACCGTAAATAACCAATTACTAAATCGTACTTCAATAATACGGACTTTCAGCTGTTTTATGTCTCGAGTTTAGGGCGAAGAATGTTGAAGACATATAATAAAAAATAAACCGCAAACACCTTAAGGATCATGACGCATTTTGCAGGCTCACTATCGTTCGCCAGGAAAAAATATCGACACCAAAATAGCACGAAAGGTATTAATATTGACAAAGAAATGGGGTGAAAGGTCTAAAAATCGATAAACTAATGAACTGAACTTCATAAAATCTGAAAAAAATTAATGGGGCTTAACATGAGGAAGAAGGGGGACCAGAAAAACGGCCCATCTCCCCTTAAATGAAAATGATGAAGTAGTTTATCTACATTCTAATTTAATTTCTAACCATCAACTTAAGGAACATTATATGGTTTCAGTGAAATTATATAATTTGTTTGTGCTTTACGGTCAGGGTACTGGATGTCCTTGGTAGAGGCTCCAGTCCTGGTTGCGTTCTAAGAAGAGGCTGGGGTCCTCGGGTGGGTTGTTTACACTCGGTATATCTGAGTGTATAAATCTGAGGAAGGCTCTGGGGCTCCGGTCTTGCATACTTCCTGACTAAGTGGGCTTAATGATCCAGTAGGGTCGATAGATAGCCTCTAAAGTCCTATTTAAAAAAAAAAAAAAAAAGGAACTTGGTTGAGCCTGAGAACTTTCAGTTTTCTACTGTACTTCTCACTTCTCCGCTTGTTCTTCCTCTGTCCAATTGCTCTTCTTTCCTACTTTACTCCAGCCATCTGGTCTGGTATCGGTCCAAGACTGAATAAATAAGAAATGTAATGTCATTTGGACGGAAAATTATAACAAACATCAAACTTAAGACCAAAACAATGTAGTAGTTTGGTTGATCCCCGGAACCTTTCTATCTTCTACCATATTTCCTTTTCTAACTCTTATCTTGTACTATGTAACCAACCCCAAAATTCCTCCACCTAACCCTCCAAACTCTTCAAACCAATCCCTCCCCCTCCACCAATCCATACTCTAAAATAATATGTTCTGCCTTTTCTGTAGCCATCCATCCATCCATTATTGGTCTGGCTTGGTCTTATTGGTTGAGCCCGAGAACTTTCAGTCTTCTACTGTACTTCTCACTGCTCGGCTTGTTCTTCCTCTGTCCAAATTCTCTTCTTTCCTACTTTACTCCAGCCATCTGGTCTGGTCTTACGTTCACTAAGTACCGACTCGTTCTATAAAAATTGATAGCTTATTCGGGTTACCATTAGACGATTCTATTCAGCCTAGGAAGGATCTGTGGTTATTAAAAGGGTTACAAGACTGGCTCAATTAACCCTCTAACTTCCATATACCCTTTATAACTTATATATAATCGTCTAATGATATCCAGATTAAATTGCTAAAACACTTCTTAATCCTCATGTGACTTAAGGGGGGTCACCGGCTTTGTTTTATCTTTCTCTTCTTTTCTCTCTTTCCCTGGCTGGTATCCATTCGGCCCCATTGAGCCAACTGTTTTAGGACGTTTATCCCCATCCAGGTGTCAATTTATTCCTGGCGAGCGATAGCGAGCCTGCATTGTATGAAGAAATCCGGCTTCGCCGGACACATTTTTCTATCGAAAAAGGTACAAATTTAGCTATCTGTCAAAACAAAGATATATATATGCTGGCTCTCTACCGCTCGCCAGGAAAATATTGACACCTGGATGTGGGTAATCGTCTAAAAACAGTATGCTGAATGGGGCTGAATGGATACAAGCCAAAGAGAGAGGGAGAGAAAGATAAAAAACGCGAGGTGGGCTCCCTTAAATGTGTGTGTGTGGGGGGGAGGGAGTGGGGGTCTTTTTACGGGGTGCTAGTGATTGTGCTTTTGCTAATGACGGATTCTTTAATTACAGGTACGTACGCTGGACAGGTGTGGAAGGGCGTGTTGGTGGTGGGGGCAGATGTGGAAGGCTTGTTTTAGTTGAGTTTTATTATGCATAGTCTATCAGAAGGTGCGGGGTGTGTGTGTCTTTTTCTGATTACAGATATTACAGTTGTAGAGCCTATATATATATATATATATATATATACAGTATATACAGTACCGGTATATATATAATATATAATATATAATTTCACCTATGATAGTTTTTTCAAATAATAATACATTGAGGAACTGGTTTAGGTTCAAAGATATGATCCCACAAAGTTTGCAATCGTCAGTTGTATACGAATATACGTGTAATTATGTAAGTCTCAGTACGTCGGCGAAACAACTGGACAACTCCGGGCTCGTATCAGTGAACACTTTGGTCGTTCCTTCAGAACAGGCCAAATTATTCAAAACCCATAATTTTCGGCCATTAGAGATCATTCACATGCTCACGACCACCCAATGAGTGATTCAGAATTCAAAATTCTAGCCAGTTACCCTACAGACATGGAGTTGCGTATAGCGGAAGCTCTCCACACTAAAGTTGTGCAACCCAGTATAGGTACTCACGAGTCTGCATGCGATCTACTATGCTTCTAAACTGGTGAGTCTTTCCTCTAGGTTTTATAGTCATTTCCTATGTTTCCCCGTATGATTTGTTTTGTTCTCTTTTCCACATTTACATTACGCTAGGTTTTATTTATTGTTAGGTATTTGTTCCTTTATATATTTTCTCACTTCATCATGTACTCAATTCAATTCTTGTAAGAATTAAAAAAAAATCGGATTTTTTTAGTTAGTCTATCTCCAATAGATTTTTCATTTCTGTTCGTCTCTCTCATACATGTATGTATTATTTATCGACCTCGTACACTCCGCGTGTTATTTTTTTTCCTAAAACATCATTTTTTTTTAGATTTAATAAACTTCTTAATATTACCTATCGAGTAAATTATGTACTTTGTATCATATACTGTAATCTCACTAGCGTAACATAAGTGTTTCTCTTTGTTTGTAGACCTGAAGATGAGAATAGATTTCTCGAAACGTCGTCAAAATGAGTGTTTCTACATTCTTCCCTACTTTGGTTTTACTATTCATTATAATGCTGCGTTTTCAAAGCAACCAGAGCATCGCAGATATATATATATATATATATATATATATATATATATATATTATAATTTTTGAGCTTCCAAAATAAGTAATAAGAAATAAGTAGGATACAAACATATTTATACCTACAGTATATAATTCTAGAGCTTCAAACATAAGCAATAATAAGTAAAAAGATAACTATATATAAATACCTATATAATTGTCTAGCTTCCACAATGGCGCCAGGGATAAGAGTATTGTGTGACCCCCTTCCTGGCGCCACCACCATCAATCAATAAATTACCGGGTGTCAATGTTGGACCTTTTATACACATGCAGCCTTGGGTATGTAGCACGCGCACACATTGACGTCATGTACAGGAGAGGGTTCACATGCAGGAGGTACGCACACACACAGTCGTCATGCACAGGAGAGTACACATGCAGGAGGTTTAAATACACACACACACACAAACACTCACAGACAGACGTCATGCACTCGGGATACACGTTCAGAAGGCTTACACACACACACACACACACACACACACACACACAGACAGACAGACGCCATGTACTCGGCATACACATGCAGAAGATTTACACACACACGCACACACACACACAAAGACAGACAGACAGACGTCATGCACTCGGGATACACATGCAGAAGGTTTACACACATATACGTCGCGCATGCACTTAGGATACCCATGATGGAGGTATACAAACACACACCCATGCAGGATGAATACATGTACACTCACACATTCACACACATGCAGGTTTACATGCACACTTACGTCATGCAAGAGAGGGTACACATGAAGGAGGTATACACACAGACCCATACTTACGTCATGCAGGAGAGGGTATATACATGGAGAAGCCATACATGCACATTCCATCACAAATACACAGTCGTCATGCAGGAGAGAGTACACATGCATGTGGTATGCATGTACACACATACACATAGACGTCTTTTAGGAGGTGGTACACATGCAGGAGGTATACACACACACACACACATAAACATCTTGCAGGAGATGGTACACATGCATGAGGTATACATGCAGACACATACACCTGGATGTCATGCATGGATGAGTACACATGCAGGTGGTATACATGCACACACACACTAACACGTCATGCTAGATAGGGTACACATACGGGATGTATACATACACATATGCACATAGACGTTATAGAGGCAGTATTCACACACACAAGTCATGCAACAGATATACATGCACACACAAACAGACGCCATGCACATGGTATACATGTGCACATACACGCATGCACACAGCTGTCATGTATTTGAGAGTATGCATGCAAGAAATATACAGTACATACATACAGGTGGGTATACGTGCAGACACACACATGCATTACGTATAGGGGAGTACATATGCAGGAGGTATACATCAACGCATGTAAACCCACGCGTCATGCACTCTGCGGGTACACATGCAGACTTAGTTAGTTAAAATAGAGCTTCAGAGGTTATCAACCCTTCTGGATCCAAAGCCAGCACACTGTAAGTCAAGAATACCGTCAGGAATGAAGCCACTTTTCGAGAACCCCAGTTCCTTCACATTCAGGCGGTAAACATGCTCACATACAAACGTCATACACTCGGGGGTGCACATCCAGAAGAAATACATTAATACAGAGAGAGAGAGAGAGAGAGAGAGAGAGAGAGAGAGAGAGAGAGAGAGAGAGAGAGAGAGAGAGAGAGAGAGAGAGAGAGAGAGAGAGCTTAGCCCACATCATAATTGCCTAACTTGCAGGTAATCACTCGGCCACTTCAATACCCTCCCCACAATCTCTATATAGCCTCTCCCAGATACATTAAGCTTCAACCAGACCCTTCAATTAATAATAGAACATAACCAATTTCCGCCTTAAGGGGACGTTATATTATTTATTTATTTTAGTTTTTATTATTATTAGCGGTATTTGTTTCCTCCTTCGAAATACATTTGTACATTTTTCGACCGGGTTCGGCTCGCTATCGCACGCCAGTAGATTTGGCAAAAGGTCATAAAATCGCCAAACTAATTGGACGAACGTCTTAAAATCTCATAACTAATTGGGCTAAACATAAAGGGGAAGGGATCCAGAAATTGGGCTAAGCATGAAGGAGAAGGGGTCCAGAAAACTAATACCTCCCTAAATATAGCACTGTTATTATGTACCACGATCATTATTACTGAAATGTTGGTATGTTTATTATAGTCGATCTAATTAACACCTGATAAGCATGACGTATTCTTATCATATTCTGGTTACTATTAGACCATTTTCTTTTGTTTGTAATCTACCTATATGACTCAAATAGGTGAATACAATCTTAATAAACCCTCTTAGTAACATAGGTTCTTCTTAAACTGCATAAAATCATCTCATTTTAACCAGAAGCAAAGGTAAACAGATGTCATGGTGCTGAAGGGGTTAACACCCGATAAGCATGAGTGGATCGATTACACTGATTATACGATTAACTTAGGGGAGATGGGCGTATATATTTCATCATTTATGTATCTTATTATTTTATTAGTTTCCTCCCAAGATCTCCATCAAGCTTAACAAAAAAAAAAACATCCATTTGATCACCCTTCTAGATTATTTTTTACATTTTTCGGGCTTGTCCTTCCAAAATTACAGGCTCACTATCGTTCGTCGAAAAAAAATCGACAGCTGAATAGTACGAAAGGTCTTAATATTGACAAAGACATGGGGCGAAAGGTCTTAAAATCGATAAGCTATGGAGCTGAACGTAACAAAATCTGAAAACTAATGGGGCTTAACATGAGGAAGAAGGGGGACCAGAACAATGGCCCATCTCCCCTTGAATGCAAATGCAGTAGTTCATCATGTCTACATTGATTTCAACTATTCACTTATAGACAATTGTAATAATTCAGTAAAGTTACTTAAATTTGTTGCAATTAGATTTGATGATTAACCTAAGACGTGCATAAGCGCATGGGGGGTATGAGACACCACACACCTGTGTGCACGTATTTGAGCTATTTCCATCACTAACATTGTTATTTTACCATAAATAGCATTAATACTTATCCATATGCGCCTATTTTACGTTGATTATAAAGGTATTAACCTGTTACAGCAATAAAACAAGTGGAAACAGCGTTTGGATGGTCAAAATCGGCGATACAGGCCGGGAGTTACATAAGGTATGGCTGAGGCAACCTCCCTCCCCTCCACTCCTCCCCACGTCTGGAGAGAGATTGTCGATCGATACTCTCTCTCTCTCTCTCTTGCACTCGCTTGGTAACAGTGATGACAACGCCCTGCTTGCAACTCGCTAATGTTAGCACGAAAATAGACCACATAATAAGGGAATAACAGGGAAAATTGGTGATAACTGAAGGAAGGGGGGGGGGGGGGGGAGGGGGGAAGGAGAGGATGTGGAGTAGTGATATTTGGCATGGCCCAGGGGCAAAAACAAAAAAAAAGGTTCAAGTTTTTTGGGCTGTTTTAAATGGATTTTTTTAGGTCCAGGATCTTAAGAGTCTTCCCACAGTCGCCCAGGGAAACTCTTAAGAGTCTTCCCGCACTTGCCGGGTTAAGAAATCTTAAAACTGTTCAAATTTTATGCCTATTAAAATGATTATGCTAAATTAAACAAATAAGCAACTTTTAATTATTTTATTCAATCGTTATTCAAATTTCACTTCAGCCATCTGAGCTGAAATAACTTTAGTGAATAGCGTTAAAGGGAGATGGGTCGTTTTTCTGGACACCTTTCTCCCTCATGCTTAGCCCTTTTAGTTTTCTAGTTTTCAGAATTTTAGACGTTCAGCCTATTAGTTCGACGATTTTAAGACATTTCGCCCCTTTTCTTTGTCAAAAGTAAGACCTTTCGTGCTATTTAGGTGTCGATTATTTTCCTGGCGAACGATAGTGAGCCTGTAATTTTGGAAGAACCGGCCTTTGGCTTGAATATTTTTCTACCGAAAAATGTATATATTAATCTAATGGATGTTTTTTTTATGTTTTATAGCTTGGTAGAGGTCTAGGGAGGAAACTAGAAAAATAATAAATGAAAACATCGACCGAAAAGGGAATCATCCCCCTTGAAGCATGAGCAATGTTCTTGTTATTTACGCTGTTAGGTTACATAAGAACATAAGAAAATGGGAGTCTGCAGAAAGCCGATTGGCCTAAGCAAGGCAGATCCCTGTCCCACAAGATATACTAAGTTATACTAAGGTTATACTAAGATAAGGGCCGTATGCTTGACTCCTGGACTATGCTAAAACTAAAAGCGCATGGAATACAAGACGGTGTGTTGAAATGGATAGAAAATTGGCTCAGCGACAGAAAGCAAAGAGTAGTCATAAACGGTAAGGCATCTAAATGGACCAATGTAAGTAGCGGGGTACCCCAGGGATCGGTACTAGGACCAATTCTCTTTCTAATTTACATCAACGACATAGATGAGGGTCTCACCTGTACAATCTCAAAATTTGCTGACGATACAAAAATTGCAAATAGCGTACTCTCAAAAGATCAAGTTGACGATATGCAACACAATCTAGATAAATTGTCATATTGGGCCCAAATTTGGCAAATTAGTTTCAATGCGGATAAATGTAAAGTACTACATATCGGATACCTAAATGAGAAAGCAAACTATTCGATGAATGGCACTCAGCTTAAGAATGTAAACAGAGAACCGATCTGGGTGTAACAATATCGAGTAACCTAAAACCGAGTCAACAATGTTCAGAAGTTGTTAAGAAGGCAAACAAAATAATTGGCTTTATAGGCAGATCATTTGAGCATAAATCCAAAGACGTAATCCTAACCCTTTACAATTCCTTAGTCCGCCCTCTTCTGGAATACTGCATTCAATGCTGGTGCCCTTATTACCAAAAATACATAAACAAGCTAGAACGAGTTCAACGTAGAGTTACCAAAATGATACCTAGCCTAAAGAACAAACCATACGAAGAGCGTCTTAGAGAATTAAATTTATTTCCTTTAACCCAGCGCAGATTAAGAGGTGACTTAATTCAAGTGTTCAAAATCATCAAAGGCATCGACAATATGAACTGTAGTAAGTACTTCACTATTGACCAATCTAATTACACGCGGGGAAACGGTTGCACAATTATTGGTAAATCTTTTAACTGGCACGAATCTAAGAATTTCTTCTTCAATCGAGTTGTCAACTTGTGGAATGGGCTTCCCCGAGACGTTATAGACTGCATCACCGTTGATTCATTTAAATTCCGCCTAGACAAATATCTTGCATCAAACCCGCGACTGACTGCGTTTGTAAATGAATAACTTTATTTTATCCTCCCCTCAGTTACTAACCCATATGTCCCCTACTAACTTCCTAGTCCTGCCACGTTAGTGGCAGGGCAGTAGTTCCCTTTCCAATGTTCCCTTACCCACTCTAAACCACTGTTTGGACACTTGATCCTCAGTGTTTTGGAGGACAAGCAGCCTAGAAGGGTCACTAGATCTGTTGTTGCTTGATTTGCTTTGTACTCCTTTGTACTACTGTATGTTTGAAGGGACCAACTTCTTTTTCTCTCTGGGTTTTATCCATTCGGCCCCATGTAGCCTACTGTTTTAAGACGTTTCTCCCCATTCAGGTTTCGATGTTTTCTTGGCGAGCGACAACGAGCCATCATTGTATGGACAAATCCGGCTTTGCTGGAGACTGTTTTTACCGAAAATTTTACAAATTAAGTTAGCTGTCTAAAACATAATCCAAAATATGTTGGCTCACTATCGCTTGCCAGGTGTAAATCGACACCTGGATGAGGATAATCGTCTTAAAACAGTAGGCTGAATTGGGTCGAATGGCTACTACCCAGAAAGAAATACAAAATATCGGGTTGGTCCCAAAGGATAGCCAGTGTTGTATTTTGAGGTTCGGTTCTGTTGTTCGTAGGGGAGATAGCCTTTGCAACAGCCTCCTCTTTGTATTTCATTAATTTGTGTGATTGAGGTTTTAGTTTTTCTCAATTTCATATTAAACAGACACACACACACACACACTTTTTAATTTTTCTCTCAGTCATATTTAACACACACACACAGCGACACACACACACACACACACACCAAGACAAGAGAGAATCTACGCAACCACTCTCTCTCAGCTGAAAATTCTAACCATTAAAAAGGAATAGATTTGGCAAATTTTTAGAAGCCATGAAGGATCCTTCCGAATTTCGCACATTCTCTCTCTCTCTCTCTCTCTCTCGCCTTCTTTTTTGCTATCCTTCCCTTCCACTGTACCTTACTCTCGGGTTAGCTATCTCTACTAGAATTAAGTCCTTACCACCTCGCTGGGATCGTAAGGTCTGTGTGGTCAGTATAATATATATGTAAATCTCTCTATCTCTCACGTCGACAACAAATGAGAGAGTGAGGGCCAGCAGAAAATAAAATAGAGAAAGACAACATCTTGCCACAACAACAAAAGAACAATGGATGTTAAAGTTTCCTGGGCATTCCGGCACTGGGACGAGAGAGAGAGAGTGAGAGTGAGAGGGGGGGGGGGGGAATACTATACTTTAGCTTGTAAAACAAATGCAACAGTATAAATCTTTTCAAAATGGTTGGGTATTTGCCAGACCAGAAAATAGTACTAGGAGAGAGAGAGAGAGAGAGAGAGTGTGTGAGAGTGAGTGAGAGTGAGTGAGAGTGAGTGGGAGTGAGAGACGAAATTACAAGGAACGGCTACTACCTCTAAACTGCAGTCCAATCGTGGGGATACTTTAGTATATAAATAGGAAAGAGATTGCTTAGCGTACTCGTTAAAAGAAAAGAAAAGGAAGTAGATGAATTAAGAAAAAAGAAAGAAGACAAATAAAGAGGAGAAAAGAAGATACAGTATATATTTAATAAATTATATAAATCAGTCTGAATAGGAGCCCTCAAAAGAGAAAAAATAAACTCTCGGGGAAGTGCCGTTAGCAAGGCGCTTTACTTCTCGAACTACAACTGAACTGAATTGAGCTTAACAAATAGCCAAGCGTGCGTGTGTGTGTGTGTGTGTGAGAGAGAGAGAGAGAGAGAGAGAGAGATAAAGTAAGTTACACAGAGTTACACATATATTCAGACCACAGTGACCTTGCGGTCCCTACTATAGTCCTACAGACCCAAACAGGTGGTTATGGGCGCGGTCACCTACCCTTACACTGGTGCCACCTGTCCACTTGACCCTTTCCGTACGACAACCTTTCCAAATTACTCTCGCTACCTCCCCCCCCCCCCCCCGTTCAAGGTCAATGTAGGGAGACCGGCTCTCTCTCTATATACTGTATGTGTAAGACTGTGTAGCCCACATGAATGCATAGATTATTATTGCTATAATAAATTATATTACTATTTATCTCTCTCTCTCTCTCTCTCACTCACCCTACACACCTCCCCCCCCCCACCCCACACACACCACTCCCCCCCCCCCCCCCCCCCACACACTCACCACACCACTCTACCCCCCCCCCCCCCCCCTCCCCCACCCCGCATATTACCATTTTATATTTTTACTTTTTTTCCACACCACCCAAGAGGTAAAAGTTTCTGCGCAATTTTTTTTAAGAGGTTTCCCCTCTGTACCATCTGTACCATCTGTTTTGTCTGACTATGCAAGTGGTGGGGCGATTTGGAGCGGCTTCCATTGTGGATGGTGTCAAAGTCAGGAATGAAATGAAGTGAGAGTATAAATTTCGTGCGCCTGGCACCGCGCCATCACGTGAAATTTGTGATGAGTTTTTTTGGCCGACGTCTGACAACGTTGCGGTAGCCATTCTGCCAAGCTGTATATAATGTCAATTGAATTTACTAATAAGCGAATTAATTATAAAAACAATAAAGCTTTTTTGTACCTGTAGAAATAGCCTGAGCATTTCAAACCGACTTAAGGTACTTAATACCGAAAATAATATATTTTCGTTGTTTGGGATTATACATGTGGCACCAATGTAAAGGGAGTAACCTCGGGTAGGACCGCCTGTTAAGATCTGTTTGACTATAAGTGGTCCGGCCTAAATACTGCTAGAGAATGGGACAGTTTATAGTGGAACAATAGGACAGCAAAGTAGGCGGCTCTCTCCCCCCCCCCCCCCCCCTCCACCTTCTGCTCCTCCGGCTAAAAAGCCGTACCGGAAATAGGAGGAAGTGTATTCTTGTGGGTCAGGAAATGGCCACATAAAAAGTTTATATATGGGATAGAATTAAATTAGTTTGAAAGAAAATTTAAACTTTCATACCTATCGATTTGAAACTTATCCATTCATAATTTCATACTACACCGAGAGAGAGAGAGAGAGAGAGAGAGAGAGAGAGAGAGAGAGAGAGAGAACATTTGTTTACATAGATTTACATAGATACACTGGCCACACAAACCTTACGATCCAAACGAGGTGGTCAGGACTTAATTCTAGTAGAGATGGCATATCCGATAGAAAAGAAAAGTTGAAGGAAAGCATAGAAAAGGAGAAGGCTCTTTCCCCACCCTCCGTCCCTCCGGCAATTGCCATACCACTCTGTGCAACTCTCCAACCCAAGAGTGAAACGCTATTCTCAGAATTTCTTCTATTCAACTGCTGAGCTCTGGAACTCTCTCCCAGAATCAGTCTTTCCCTCTTCCTATGACATAAATTGCTACAAACTCTGTGTGTTGGAATTAGCAAGATTAAGATAAAAAGAAATAAGTTACCCTTAAAGTTTGACTAAAGTAAACATTTTCTCTTATGCTCCTGTCCAGTAATTTCTGAATATTTACTTATTACTTATGATAATGTATGTATGTATAAATATATTTTCTCATCAGTAAGTACATACACTTGTTAATTGATATAATTTGCAGCTAAGAGAGTAATAATTAAGGAGTTCCATAATTTCCATGTATTGCATATTTTGTGGATGCCTTTGTAACGTTTGTGATTTTTGAATAATAGAAGACTTGAGACATCTGACAAGCTTGGACGGTTGTTTTCCTCACCCTTCTCCATCTTTTAAGTGCTTAGCCACAAATGTTGCAGTGAATTACAACATTTTGGTGCCCAGACCCCGGGATACTTGAGATGTTTGACCTCCCGTGAGTCAATATGTGGCTAGCAGTGCAGTACAATGGAGAAGTTAGTGAAGAAGAGAGTTGCCGCCAGGGGTTGGGTGACACGGCAGTCCAAGACACTTGAAGATACATTGTTGAAGCCCATCATCAGTGTTGTGGAACTGCGTAATGCCATTGGAACCTTTAATAGTCGACTTGCTACTTTAGATGAAGTTCAGTCAGAAATAGAACTAGAAGTAGACCCTGAAGACCTTGATAAGGATTTGGATGAGGCTGATCGGTTCAGAAGGGAAGCTGTGATGCACTGGGTGAAGGCTACTGAAAAACTCCAAGAACTTGAGAAGAGTGAATATGATGGAGCTGCCAGCCAGATTAGTAGTGGATCTTCTGCAGCTGTACAAGCAATGTTGCCCAAGTTAGAACTTCCCAAATTCAAAGGTGAGGTGACAGAATGGCAATCCTTTTGGGACCAGTTCAGCTCTCACATTGATGTTACTGACATTCCTGTTATAAGCAAATTTAGCTATTTATTGTCTTTATTAGAAGGAGAAGCTAAAGTGTGCATCCGGGGTCTGTCTCTCACCAGTGTCAATTATAAAACTGCTTGTGATTTATTGAAAGAAAGATTTGGCAGACCTGAGAGGATAATATTTCACTATGTTCAAGCTCTCTTAAATGGCAACGCCCCTGTGAAATCCAAAGGTCCCAAGTATGTATCCAGACTTTGGAATATGCGTGACGAGATCCTTACACACATTAGAAGTTTGGAGGCATTAGGTGTGTCCGGCAAGCAGTGTGAAACATTCCTGACGCCAATCATCTTGTCCAGTCTTCCTAATGAGATACGTCTGGAGTGGGCTCGGGAGGGTGCTGGGCGAGAGAGTGACTTGGAGTGGCTGCTGAGATTCCTACAAGAAGAAATTGAGAGTGTCGAGCGATCGGAAACCTTCAAGGACGTTACTTCAGGGAAGAACGAGACTACCGGTACCAGTGCTCCTGAAGAGAGAAAGAGTGGGCACTCGAGAGAGAGGGTGTCTTCTGCATCTGCGCTTCACACATCTTCAGAAGTTGAGAAACCTACCTGTAAATTTTGTAGAAAGAGACATAAGTCTGAAAATTGCTTTGAGATCCTAAAATTAGGTGGTAAGGAGCGGGCTGATAGAATTAGGTCTGCTGGAGTGTGTTTCAAATGCTTGAGTAAAGGTCACATTGCTAAGGGATGCCTTCCTAAATGTTCCAAATGTAGTGGTAAGCATAACATCCTTATGTGTGGTATTAGATTGGACCCTAAGATTAATGGTAATAATCAAGTAAAGGTTACCAGTTCAGAACAAAATTATGTAATGGTGAATGATGATGAGAAGAATAGGCCTACTGGTAACTTCTCAAGTAATCATGCTGCAGTGACTCTTTGTAATGCTTCTTCCACTAATTAAATATGTACTATTTTACAGACAGCAAGGGTTCAGGTTGTTGGAGCCAAGGGTGTGACTCATGAAGCTAAACTTATGTTTGACAGTGGTTCTGATAGAACCTATCTAAGTAGGGAATTTGTAAAGAAATGTAAACCTAAGTGGATTTCCAGTCAGCCCATTTCATATACAGCCTTTGGAGGTGATAATTCCAGTAAGAAAAAACAGTGTAATATTTATGATTTGCAAGTAAGTGACTGTACCCATGTATTACATTCTTTGAGAGCTGTGGAAATTCCTAAAATCTGTCAACCTTTGATTAGACCTACTGTACCAGGTAAGATATTGGAGGCATTTTCCCATGTACAGCTTGCTGATGATTATGCAAATAATTCTTCTGTAGATATAGACATTCTAGTAGGTCTTGATGTGTACTGGAGTCTCATTATGCCCCATGATTCTGTTCAGGTTGATGGAGTAGTAGCACATAATTCAGTTTTTGGATATATTTTGTCTGGTTCTTGGCATACTACCTCATCACATTCTAACTTTGACTCTTCTCAGATGTTATGTATCTCAAGGGTATCAGACCATGATTTAGACAAGTTTTGGGACGTAGAGTCTGTTTGTTATTAGCTCAAAGGATTCTGATGATCAACACAACTCAGACTCTGTTTTGCAGGAATTTTCTAAGAATGTTCAGTATTTTGACGGTAGATATGAAGTAGCTCTACCATGGAAGAGTGAAGCAACTATAAGACTAATATAATAAACAATGAAAATCTTGCATTAAAGAGACTAAATAGATTACATGCACAATTAGACAAAGATGTTGAGCTGAAAGAAGATTATTATAACGTTTTTGAGGCATATGAAAAGGAAGTATAATTGAGGAAATTCCAAGTCATGAAACTGTTAGTAAGTACCCAACATATTACATGCCTCACCGTCCAGTTGTTAAAGAAAGTAGTACTAGTACTAAGGTTAGGCCTGTTTTTGATGCATCTGCTAATAGCTACAATGGAGTTTCCTTGAATGATTGTCTTCTAACAGGCCCATCACTTAATCCTAATTTGGTAGAAGTCCTGATCCGTTTTAGGAGATGGCCCATAGGTGTGACTGGTGATATTACTAAGGCCTTTTTGCAAATTGGTGTGAAACAAGACGATCGAGATGTGCATCATTTCTTGCTGAAGTGTAGAGATGGTACTGGTATAAAACACATGAGATTTCTGCGTGTACCCTTCGGTAACACTGCCAGTCCATTTTTGTTAAATGCTACTATTAGATATCACCTTGAAAAGTACCCACTGTCTGAAGTAATAAAAGAATTAAAGGAAGATATGTATGTGGATAATTGGTTAAGTGGAGCTGACAGTGTTGATGAAGCGTGCACTAAGTTCTATGAATCATGTACAGTTTTGTCTCATGCAGGTATGCCTCATACAAAGTGGGTGTCTAACAGCAAAATGATAACTTTAAGACTTAATGACAAATTTGACCATGTTGATAAAAATGAAGCTACTAATGTATTAGGATTACAGTGGTGTAACCAAAATGATACATTTTCCTTTCAGGGACTAGAATTAGGTTCTCAGTTTGAGTTTGCATATACCAGGAGAACTATTCTTAGTCTGATTGCCAAGATCTTTGATCCTTTAGGTCTTATAAGTCCCTTTGTAATGTATGGCAAAATAGTCTTTCAGGACATATGGAGATTAGGCCTTTCATGGGATGATTTGATCCCTCAATAATTACAAAGTAAATTTGAAAAGTGGGTTGAAAGTTCTAAATTCTTAAAGTCATGGAGTATTGAGAGATGTTACTTTTCTGACATCCCATGGAAGAGCCTGTCCAAAATTGAATTGCATGCTTTTGGAGATGCTTCTGGAAAAGGATATGGAGCGTGTGTATTTATCAGAATCCCTTTGGAGAATAGCTCTTATAAGGTATCTTTAGTAGAATCCAGATCTAGAGTAGCACCAATTAAGACTGTAACTCTGCCAAGGTTGGAACTAATGGCAGCTCTGTTGTGTGCAAGGTTGATACAATTTTTGAAAAATGCTCTTCAACTCAGACAAGATACTTCCCTATTTTGTTGGACTGACTCTAAGATAGCTCTTTCTTGGATCCAAGGAGACCCTTATAAGTGGAAAATGTTTGTTGCTAATAGGGTCAATGAAATTCAGGGTTCAACTCCACCTAGCTGCTGGCATCACTGTCCTGGTAAGGATAACCCTGCTGATTTAATTTCTAGAGGAGTATTAGCTGATCAGCTCTTAATGAACAGTTTGTGGTTAAATGGTCCCCCTTGGTTATCCAAACCATTATCCAGCAGCCAGGTGGGGAGAACCTTATTCTCTACTAAGGAAGAAGCCAAATGTTTAGATGACATACCAGTAGTTTGTGTTGCTGTAAACCCTTCATCACCTGTTTTTGAGATTACTAGAGCGAGTCAATTTACTAAGGCATACAACATTGTGGCATGGGTTTGAGATTCATAAATTACTGTAAACCAAATGTCAATAAGATTTCAGGTCCACTCACAGCTGATGAGTTAAACCATGCCAAAACAAAAATTATCTATTACGAGCAGAGACAAGTGTATCCACTAGAGATTAAGGCTTTGCAAGGTAACAAGTCTCTACCTAAAGGGTCTAGTTTGAGAAATTTGGATCCCTTTTTGGATAATCAAGGTTTACTGAGAGTCAAGGGTAGACTTGAAAATTCAGAACTGAGTTATGAAAGTAAACACCCAATAATAATACCCAGAGGTCACCTTGCAAAGCTACTTGTCAGTTTTCAGCATACATTTCTTAAGCATGGGTGTGTTTTATCTATTGTGTCTACATTAAGAGGTAATTTCTGGATCATAGGAATTAGAAGATTAGCAAAGTCTGTCATCAGGGAATGTGTTAGATGCCAAAGACATAACTCAAGAGCATGCAATCAACCTGCACCTGCTCTTCCAGAATTTAGGGTTAAATCTGCACCACCATTTTCTGTAACTGGTCTTGACTTTACTGGTCCTCTATTCTGTGCTGATTTCCCATCTAAAAAGTTTTATATTTTGCTTTTCAACTGTGCTGTAGTCAAAGTCATACACTTGGAGCTCACTGATTCTATGTCCCTCTCAGACTGTATGCTTGCCATCCGCAGATTCATTGCCCATAGAGGACTTCCATCTATATTATATTCAGATAATGCTAAAACATTTATTGCATCTGTTAAAGAACTGCAGAAAGTTTATGGTCACCTATCACCACAGTGGAATTTTATAGTTCCTCGTTCTCCATGGTGGGAACGCTTGATTAGGTCAGTAAAATCTGCAGTCAGGAAAACTTTAGGTGGTAACTATGTATCCAGAAGTGAATTAGAAACCATTCTTCATGAAGTGGAAGCTTGTGTCAACTCCAGGCCTCTAATATATGTTGAAGATAACCCTGATGTTTGCAATCCTCTAACCCCTTCACATTTTCTTATTGGAAGAGGAACAGGCTTTCAGACTCATGCAAATATCATTCCTTCTCATATTTCAAGTAAGGATTTAAGTGATAGGGAAATTTTAAGAAGGATGACCCTTGATAACTTTTGGAAATTGTGGAGTAGTGATTGTATCAGAAATTTACCTCCTGTTGTTAAGGGGTTTAAATCAAATTGTAATCTTAAGAAAGGTGATTTAGTTTTGTTAAAGGAGGATAATACTCACAGGTTACATTGGCCATTAGGTGTAATAGTTGATACCTTTCCTGACAGTAATGGAATCATTAGAAGTGTTAAAGTCAAGACCTCCAGTGGAGTAATCAACAGTTCTGTACAGAAACTACACAACCTTGAAATGTCTAGCTCTGATTCTGTCACCAGTAATTTAGAAGGAACGGTCCAGAGTTCTTCAAATACCTTGACAATTCCTGAGGATTCAAATACAGATCGTACGCGTTCTGGTTGCTTAATTAGGACTCCTCTTAGATTAGATTTGTAGATTTAACAACTTAGAATCACAGTTGAAATTTAGGGTTGTGTAGGCCTACAGTTATACTGTATAGTTATATATGAATACTGCTAGAAATAATTTGTTTCCTTTTTTCTGCCCTGTATGTTGCTTTATGTACATTGCCCAAATGTTATGTATTTCTTTGATAGTAGTTATAAACTCCTATGTGGGGAGTATGTTGGAATTAGCAAGATTAAGATAAATTTGTTTAAGTTACCCTTAAAGTTTGACTAAAGTAAACGTTTTCTCTTATGCTCCTGTCCAGTAATTTCTGAATATTTACTTATTACTTATGATAATGTATGTATGTATTAATATATTTTCTCATCAGTACATACACTTGTTAATTGATATAATTTGCAGCTAAGAGAGTAATAATTAAGGAGTTACATAATTTCCATGTATTGCATATTTTGTGGATGCCTTTGTAACGTTTGTGATTTTTTAATAATAGAAGACTTGAGACATCTAACAAGCTTGGACGGTTGTTTTCCTCACCCTTCTCCCTCTTTTAAGTGCTTAGCCACAAATGTTGCAGTGAATTACAACACCGTGTGTCCAGGCAATTTAGCTCTAACGTCCCTTGATTTCGGCCCTGTCACTCTTTGGAATCTGAGGGAGGCACTCGCTGCAGGCAGTTATGCCTTTTGTCTCCCTCATTCACTAGAACAAAAAATACATGAACAAGTTGGAAGTGATTAACATTGCTGGGATTCGAAATCCCCAGAAGGAATTTACAGGAAAGATTGGAGAGAGAGAGAGAAGGGGGGTGGGAGAGAGTTTTAAGGGGTCGTGTAGAGGGGCTATCTCTTCTTCCGGAAACCTGTTGGGGGAAAAAGAATGGTTGAGTGAAAAGGAAAGTGAAGCTAAAGTAGGGACAAACTCGATTTATCTATGTATATGTATCTATCTAGCTATCCATGTTTGACCACCTACATAACTCTCTCTCTCTCTCTCTCTCTCTCTCTCTCTCTCTCTTTATCTGCCTATCCAATTATCTGTCTTTGTATTTCCAATTTGCCGTTTACATTAAAGGGTTAACCTCCTTGGAAAACATCCCTATTTGCAGTTCTATAAACAAAACGAGTATCAGATATCTCTCTCTCTCTCTCTCCTTTGAAGTTTTTAGAACCGTGGAAGGTTTTGAGATAGCGTTTTTGTTGAGTGCAGGAGAGATCGAGGGTTGATAAAAAGTGAATAAAACTAAACAAAAAAGAGAATATTTTGCCAAAGGTGATGAAGAGTAATTGGATAAATGGGTGAGGAACAATATGATCCCATATGTTAGTCATGTAGGGTTCTGGGTTACATGATTAGATTGATATATAGTATTCGATAAATGGATATTATTCGTGGCCATGTACCAAGCCTTTAACCACTTCAATACCGGTGCCGTTCTTTGCTTTATATGCCAGCACATATTTTCTTCAGTATCAAAAGGACCTTCAGTAATTAACAGGCTTCAAACTATCTCACTCAAACCTTTTTACTACCACAGATCCTAATTAAACGGTACAATCCTCTAAACATCGCTAGAATAAAAATAAAAGTCGGTACAGAGCGTCTATGTTCTACATAATGCGTCCCAGTTCGAATCCCGAAAATTTCGTTTGGGAGTGATTGATGTTAAGACCTAACCTTGATTAAGATTATTTGTTATAGGATCAGACACTATATAGCTCGAATATGGGATAGGTAGAGTTTTGCTAAACAAACTGTTTACCAAACATTAAGAATGTCTTTGCAACTCATCCTCAACCTGTCAACTCCGGTGTTGCTCAGGGTTCTGTCTGATCTCCAATTATCTTTCTAATATGCATTAATGATCTCAATTGTACCTCCAGTCCTATCCATTAATATGCTGATGACTCTACACTATTCAACTAGTTTTTCATAACTCCCCAGAATTAGCAAGCACTCAACAAAAATCATGCGATGATGCCATAAAACACTTATCTTCTGACCTATTAACCATTTCCATTTGTGGCAGAGAAAACATTGTTGTTTTCAATGCTACCTAAAAGCCAATTTCTCCATTTATCTACCTGTCAATAACTTCCACAGGACTATCCCTTATACTTCACCAGTACACAAATCAACCATTCATCTTCTCTCGGTATTCTAGGTGTCTCTTTTTCTTCTGATCTCACTTAGAAAGTCCAAATTACCACCCTTGCTAAAACGGCTTCCCAGAAACTGGATGTGCTCAACTGCCTCCGACGGTTCTTCACGCCTGTACAGTTTTTTGCTCTGTACAGGGGCACATCTATTCATTTTTCTATATGGATGAGGGAGACAAAAGGCAGACCGGCCCGTGACAAATGTCTCTCCCAAAGTTAACAGAGTCTATCTATCTATCCATATGCTCAGGCCCAATCCCCACTTTTCCTATTTCTTATTTTTATTTTCCTCTATTTTATTATTATTTTTGTTTTTGTATTTTCTTGGGGGTGGCCGACTCAAGACAGAGCAAGAACAGGAACACACAAAACACAAGACAAAACAACGAACAAACACAGACAAAACACAAAATTCACACACATCTACTGTAGGTCACCCAGGAGAATACCCAGAGACCAGGGTCACCAAGGTCGCTCCAGCACTCCCCCGGCCCCCGACCACCCGGAGAGGCTCCGATCTCGGCAGGCAGACATGCAGCGGAGCCAAAGCCACAAGCCTGCCCACCACACTTCCAGGCGCACCCTTCATAGTAATCGTCTCCGCGGGCCAGGCGCCTGATGGACTATTATCTAGTCCAACTTGCGCCCGACCCCTTCCCCCAAATGACCACGTGTTCACTCAACTATTCACAAGCATTCTCCATTCATTCCTGTTTATTACCACTTCCTTTGCCTGATCTATAGTCATTCCTCTATCACCCAAAGCTTGTCTTACAGTCTCTCCATCTCAATGGGGGTCTTCCTGCCCTTCTATCTCCCCTTGTATCTGACTCATATTGAGTTGACAGAGTGACAGGGCCAACATCAAGGAATGTTCGAGCCAAAATTCCTGGACACACGGAGTTTGAAGCAATTAAAGTCATAACATGAGGGGAAGATGGATTCAGGGAGAGAGTTTCATAACTCAGCTGTTGTGTGGTTATGGAGCTTCGCTGCGTGTCTGCCTGCTGAGGCCGGAACCTCTCTGGGAGGTCTCGGGCCTGGAAATCTTTTGGTGGAAGACCCCAAATGGACCTGGGTCTCTGGGTCTTCTGGGCAACCTAGATGTGTGTGAATTTGTATTTATATATTTATTTTTAGTTTATTATTTATCTAGTTATATTTTGTGTTGTGCTGAGTTGTCCCTGTTCGGGGTCTCTCTCGAGTCGGCCAACCCTAGCTATGGTGTATGTGCCTGAGAATATAGATAGATAGATAGATAACATTAATCTCAATGCCAGTATTTATATTTCCACAATGGAGATGATAATGTTGATACAAACTATGCATTGCGATTGTACTATTAGGAGTCAAATTTAAACCCCGAGACAGAAATATGACGAGGCCAACAATTTTAAGTAAATTAAACTTATTGGAATAAAGCTAAGTTGGCCCACAAGATATGACAACCAAGAGCAGGCAATGCTTCATTCAGCACCCCCACCCAAATATATATATATAATTATGTATTATATTTGAACTTGATCTGGTCAAACAAAGCCTAGTTAAATATTCTTTGTTGATGACAGATTAAGCTAACATGGTGTAGATATCACGTATGCTACCATAACCAAAACTAATTTACTTTAAACTAATTTGTCCGCGTCATGGGGGCAGAATTGAATCATACGGAACTGTATTTGGTCTTCCATTACTATTATCAGGAATCAGCTTGTAGTAAGCTTAAAAGAACCCTCGGATTCGGCAAACTAGCATTCTCACTCGAAATTACCATCCAATTATCTTAGTAAGAGTGGCTCGGGCCCCGGTGATCGGTCAAAGTCTGAATAGTAACGCCTGGCAATACAGCTCCGGTGAGTCCACTCCATTTCCAGATTGCTATGGCTCTCCGGGACGCATATATCCCTGGTGTCTGTGGAAGCAATTGCATGGATCGGATCGGAGGGATATAGAAAAGTTTTGAAAGGACAGTTTGATATTGTTGGACTCTAGGGAATAGTGTGATGAAGAAAATTGATGGAGGTTTTGGAGGTTATTTGATTAATGGGAAAATTATGCTTTTAGAGTAAGCAAACGCTTAATAAATAAGGAAGTAGAATTATTATACACTACCACTGTTACGTTCTTTGCGCAAAAAGGAATATATACCAAGAAATGTGAACAGCAATGTATACACTAGGCTACATTAGTGCTAATGAGTCTACTTACCTTTAAGTAAACAGAAAAGTAGCATACGATTCGATTGAAAAGATGCATACACAATAGTAGTGGAAAACCTTTAAGGAGGGTCACCGGCTTTTTGCTATCTTTCTCTCATTTTCTCTTTCCCTGGCATGTATCCATTCGTCCCCATTCAGCCAATTGTTTTAGGACGTTTTTCCCAATCCAGGTGTCGATTTCTTCCTGGCGAGCGATAACGAATCAGCATTGTAGGCTATGGAGAAATCCGGCTTCGCCGGAGAAATTTGTTCTATCGAAAAATTTATAAATTTAGCTTGCTGTCAAAACAAAAATAGATACCCGGTACTGTATATGCTGGCTCGCTACCGGTCGCCAGGAAAATATTGACACCTGGATGGGGTTAAACGTCTTTTAAAATATTTGGCTGAATGGTGCCGAATGGATACAAGCCAGAGAAAGAGAGGAAAGGAGAGAATAAAAGCAGGTGACCCCCCTTAACCAATAGCAAGGAGAACAGCCCTCCACCTTTTACTGTTCTCTGCTTTTTCTTTCCTCCTTTCCTTTCCTTTCCCCTTATTCTTAAAAGTTCCTCTTACTTCCTCAACCTGTCTATCCCCCCTCAACTTTAAAATTATTTACGATAAGCGTACAGCCTTTGCAATCACGAAATTAATATTGATATGGAATTAACCCTTTGAATACCGGCGACGTGTGTTATGTTTCATTCTAGCTAGCCTATAATTATGTAGACGATAGTGTGCAGCTTAGGAAGGATCTGTGGTAGTTAACAGAGGGTTTGCTGCGATAGTCTGAAGCCTTATTATCGCTAGAGGTCTTTCCTAAGCTGAATACAATTGTCTAATTATTCTAATGGTTGCCAGAATATAATGAAATGGTTGTCCCCAGTACTCAAAGGGTTAATAGTTAGGCTAAGCTATAGAAAACAAAGTGAGTAATATCGTCATGGTCATCTCTTACATTTGGAAACCCATTAACGCCATCAGACAGTACACTAGGACCATACGGCTGGGAGAGTGTAGATAGCAGAGAAGAGGTGTTGTAGATAGAGGAAGCTGTTGGAATGGCTTTGGTATGTGTGTTAATAGTCTGTATACGTCTGTAGGAGTATCTATTCTCCGTTGAATACAAAACAAATTGCTTGCCTGCAGGACGGTATTGTAGATAGGTCTGAGCTGATGTCACTGAGGGACGACTTACCGATGCGTTTTCCAATTAGTTAATTAGTTAGATTAAGACTTAAAAGGCTATCGACCCTTCTGGATTATTAAGCCAGCAAACTGTAAGTCAAGGAGAGCATCAGCACTGGAACTCCTTTGCGAGAACCCCAGTCCCTTGTTTTCCAGTTAGTTATTTAAAATAGGACTTCAGAGGCTATAAACCCTTCTGGATCATTAAGCCAGCACACTGTAAGTCAAGAATAGCGTCAGGACTGGAGCCCCTTATCGAGAACTCCAGTCCCTTGCGTTTTCCAGATGGCCGGGCATTGGATATCTGCACATAACTAAGGTCAGGTCAGGTGAAGGTATTGAGGGATAAGCCTTGACAATGGCACCTCTTAGCTACTTTCTACTTTTTTGAGGAGTGTAGAGAGGGGAGAAGGGGTGTTAGAGAGAGAAGAAGCTGATGGAGTGGCGTTGTTATGTGTGTTATTAGTCTGTATACGTCATCGAGGTATCCCCCGACTGGGTGTGAGCATGTGAAACATGCTAGGACGTACTACCACACCCACTAAATATCCGCCTTAGCCGGGATCGAACCCAGGTCAAGCAGATTCACACGTAAGCGTGCTCTCCACTCGACCGACGCGGCTCTCAGCAATAGGTGGCAGAGTACAGTGTTGCCTATGTAGCTACTTTTCCGCTAGATCTACGGGTATTTACTTAGATCTAGCGGCCAATTCTTACTTCTAGCGACATGAATTCTAGCGATATTCTGTAGATTTGAGCCATTTTAGAGCGATATTTTATAGTTTGTGTCTTTTTACTAGCGATTTTCGGCCTGCATTTACTATCTAGCAGACTTAGTTAGGTAACCCTGACGGTGTGTGGCTGTGGTTGAGAGAGAGAGAGAGAGAGAATGCAGAATATACATTATTATACGCCCTACTTGCCAAAGTACCCGCCCCATGTGTGGGTTAAGGGGGTAGGGCTTGGTTTTTGGTCTAAGAGTGTATTGAAACAACACTTACAGACTTCAAGTTCTAAGTACAGATTAAAAAAACAAGTTCACTTTATTCTATAATGAAATATACAATAATTAAGCATTAATGATTTACAGGATATACAGTAAAATAATCAGTGTCGTCCAAGCATGTGCTATAAGCCGAACACTGGCATTGGTTTCCCCTTCATCCCCCCTTCCTCCTCCACCCCCTTCCCCTCCCCCACATCTCCTAGTTTATACCCAGGAATGTTGAATTATAAACATAATTAGTTTTCGGGTTGACATAATGTAATTTATGTTCCCTTTATAAACCGTTTACAACTAAAATTATTTTGTTAATATCAAACATTTATGTATCTTTCTTTCAACATAGGAAACACTGAAGGTATCTTGGATGAAACAAATTACGATCTTCAAGTGGTCTGCAGATATTACTGTCATATGTTGGTAATTATTACCAATGTTGAATGATAAATAGAACCACAAAATGTGGGCATTACGAAGTTATTACCCAATGTTATTTAATGTATTGTACACATGGTCATTTCAGTGTAATAAGAAGATTAATTGAAACAAATACTGTATATTTCCCACCAAGTGATGTAATACAGTTTAGAACAATTATTTGAGGCGTTTTATGAAGCTTCAGATTCTACTCGAATCTGCTAAAATATCGAATTATCGGCGTGGACATGATATCATGAATGTTTTCCAAATATCAAACCTATTATTTGTACAGTACAACTGTTACACACCAATATTGTCAGTAATAGTCGATGACGTTATAATTGAGACAATGAACAATAGCATGAAAATGAGAGGTTTATGTGTGTGTGTATGTATGTTTGTGTATGTCATTAATTTTCTTTAACCTCACTCTTTTATAACGTAAGTGTTTGGTCAGGTATGCGTGGTCACAATTGTACGGTATGTAACATTTGGCTCCTATAACTTTTCGTATTGCTCGATGACTCTTCATTCCTGAACATAACTGTACATGCAGTATACTATCTTCATTAAATACGTAACAATTGCGCGAAAACGATCAGCCCCCAATAGAACTATGCTTCATAAACGATTGAATTACCTTCTGCTTCGTTCGGATACCCGACTCAGACTTGGGCATCAGCATTATGTCCCATGACCAGAGTTACAAATGTTACATATTTTGTTTACGCTAATATGTTGCTAATAATTAGTATTTTTCTGCTAACCACATAATATCATCACCACATTCTAAGATACTTTTATTTCGTAATTACTAATGTGTGAATAGGTAAACCCATGCTTTCCCTTTAGCTAAGTCGATAATAAATAGGTTTATCATGTATTAATAATGTAGTGCTTTACTTGTAACCCTGTTTTGCTACATTTCTAAAAAAGGCATTTATCTATAAAATAACACATTTATGAGATTTTTTTTATACAACAATATATGTTTATTTTCCATTTTACAATGTGTTCGTCATAGTCTGTAACAGTTGTTTCAATACACCCATATATATTTATTCATATATTTTTGAGTTTCCTCGCTAGACCTTCATCAAGCATACAAAACACCCTCAAGACCCCCTTTCAAAACAAATGTGTACATTTTTCGGTAGAAAAATGTCCCGGGTTCCTTCTAAAGCTAGAGGCTCGCTATCGCTAGCCAGGACAAAATCGACACCTAAAGAGCACGAAAGGTCTTAATTTTGACAACAAAATGAGGCAAAAAGTCTCAAATCGCCAAATAAACAGAACGAACGCCTTAAAACCTCAAAACTAATATGCTAAACATGAGGGAGAAGGGAGTTCAGAAAAAAGCGAGTAGTACCCCCTTAAAGAGCAGTCCTGATCATATCTTGGGAGAGCTGCACTATGATAAACTCTACTAGGATCACACACATATATTGCTCTCATTATTCACTAAAAACCTATTCTAGGACCCCTAAGTACCCCAGCCATGCCTTTTTTCCTTACTGCCAAGGGATCGTGGGCTAGACGAGCACAAACAGAGTAATATATTTTACAAAATTATATATATATATATATATATATATATATATATATATATATATATATATATATATATATATATTTGCTATGTGAACAAGGGAGACAAAAGGCAGAACCGCCCTTGATGAGCACCTCCCCCAGAATTAAAAACGTGACAGGGATAAAATCAAAGAATGTTCGAGCCCAAAAGTCTGGACACATGGAGTTTGAAGCAATTTATGTCATAGCATGAGGGGAAGATGGATTCAGGGAGAGATTTCCAGAGTTCAGCTGTTGAATAGAAGGAAGATTGGGAATATCGTTTCACTCTTGGGTTGAAGAGTTGCACAGAGTAGGGGTGGGATTGCACTGCAAGACGGGTACTATGTGCCCTACGCAGAGGAGGTGATATAAAGAGAGAGCTCTGAGGAACACTGATTATTGTAATAGCAGTAGAATAGCGAGAGAGATGCAACATTGCGGCGAAGAGAGAGAGATTGCAGAGAGTCGGTGAGTGGACGTGAGTTAATGAGCCGAAAGGCTTTCTAATATACTAAAAAAGTTGCCAAAATAAAATACAAATTATGTCACCGCTACAGAATGGGTTAAGTGACCTTTCACGGGAGGCCATACCCACCGCTTGATTCCAAGCTCAATACCAGGACATACGCCATCAACGTCTAATTCACCTAAAGGAGTGTTAATACAACTTTAAAACCAATCTAGAGAGAGAAAAAGAACACATGCACGAAAAGAGGAGGGAGAGGGAAGTAAAAAAAAAAAAAAATATATATATATATAGTAAAACTCGCTAGGAAAATTGAAACAATGGAACACCAAGCTTTCGTCTATTCTCTTAAGACATCTTCATTCTTCAGTGTAATACAAGAATATATACCACCCTTAAGATGGTAAATGAAATAGGCCGTAAAATCAGAGAAGTTTCAGGAGAACCCCGGGAAACCCTCTGGCTCAAGCAAAGACTAGGGATGGCTATCCTCCGGGGCAATGCCACCAGCGTCATGAGCTCAGTTCGACAGGACTGGGTCATGCCACTGTGTGAGGCCCGGGCAGGACTGGTGTATCCGTAGTCTTTCCACAGTAGGGTAAAACAAAACATAAACTTTATTTGTATGTAACATGTGTGATGCACATAAATAAAAGGGGATGTGTCGGATGGTTGAAAGCCACAGTTGCTCGCGCGTTTGGGGCTAGCAACACGTATTATGAAAAAACATGTATCCTCCTTCATTCACTGTCCCCCCCTTCACTCACTCAACCCCACAATTTGCCGAAGGATAACAGGTTTTTCACAATACGTAGACGGAGGTCTTTTAAAAAATATATATATATATATATATATATATATATATATATATATATATATATATATATATATTTTTTTTTTTAGGGAAAGGTGGGTGAGAGGAGAGGGTTTTATGTGGGAGGCAAAGAGGGAAAGATGAAGCAAGTGTGGGAGGCATAACAGTTAGTGGATACAGGGGGAGAGTGAGGCTTAAATACCCGTCCTAAATCATCTGTGAGTTGCTAACTAGCATATAAATACAAAAAGCGTTGCCAGCCTACTGCCTGTTGCATACTTATTTTATATACAAAATATATGTACATACAGTATATACATTGAAATGTGCCTAACAATACAATCTAATCATATATACAATTTGATACACATCAATGAACTTGCAGATCCCTTTCAAACTGTTATCGTAACTTATGTAAATATGAAGAAATACATATACCTGTCGAAATACATATAATTACATATACATACACATATACATGCATACTGTACACACACATACATTACATACATACAAATACAAATTACATAATTATATAAGAAAAATAGAAAAAGAAAAAAAAATGGGAGTCTGCAGAAAGCCGATTGTTCACACAAGGCAGATCCTACCCACACCCAACCCTAATTATTAGGCCGAATTATAGGCCCAACTCACTAATACTATGGACCCTGGGGACTGATCTTCCCAAGGAGTCTGTAGAAAGCCGAATAGCCCACACCTGGCATATCCCCCTCACATATAAACAGTATATAAATTATACATAAACACACATATACATACACACACCTACATACACACACACACACATGTACTGTATACATACATAAACATACATATATACAATAATTATTATAAAACAAAAACACAAACAAAGAAAATACATAGTGATCATACCTCGTGTGTATAGTATTAATAAGGTACCTAACTATCTAATACTATGAGGATAAACCTCACAAAAAGGGTCAGATGTCAAACTACAAGCTGTTTCAGTCTATAATCTGACGGTCTGGACATCTATTTCTATCTCTTTTTATTTTATCATTTTCATTGAGGAGATTTAGCAGGATGTTATCTATTTTGTAAAGGCCATCATTTAGATTCATAGTGTTTCTACATTCTCTGATCAAGGCGGACTCGGCAAATAGTATTTCATAATAGCAGCTTGACCAGTAGATCATCTTAGCCTCATCCCAATTTGCATGATTGTTTTGTCTTTGTTTATGTTTAAAAATACCATTAGATTCTTGAGCTGACCTTACTGATTGTTTGTGTTGTTTAACTCTCACCTCTAATCTTTTTCCAGTTTGTCCTACGTATATGTCATTACATCCTTTACACGGAATGAAATATACACCACCTGCATCATTTTTAGGGCTGTTTTTGATCAAAGTAGACTTGACATAGTTTTCATAATTGAATACTACATTTATATTCAAATTCTTGAGAGATGTTGTGAGAGGTGTTAATTCATCATGATATGGCAAAACTAAGATATTTTTCCTTGAAACGGGAGCTTTATTATTTACATTATAGAAGGTTTTTTCGGCTTTGGCTAAACTTTGATGAACAAGACTTTCAGGATAGCAGAGTGTCTTGGCTAGATTATAGATTTGTTTGTATTCGTTATCTATGAATTCTGGGTTACATATCCTTAACCCCTAACTGGCGGCGCGCAACATATGTCGAATGAAATCAATCTGGCCTAAGTGGCGGCGCGCGACATCTGTCGAGCGCCATTTTTAGCACGTAATGTTGCTGAGAGAGAGAGCTGAGCGGTGGGACGAGCGTAGCAACCCTATGACCGCTCCCCACGACCACCGTGGACATACTGAACTGTATTCTACTTTACCCCCTCCTTTCTCACTCGCTACACAGGGAATTATGTAAGGAAATTACCTTATTTCAGTGTTTTTGCACTCGTGTTGCACGATCGTTGCAAGAGAACCAGTGGTCATACAAGGATGGTTCGGGTGTCATTGGAAATCTCTGTTTACGCCCTTTCAGGGATAGATACTTGTTTTACGCTCTGAGTCTTATTTAGGCATGAAAATGAGCACGGAAACAACCCTATTTAGGGTAAAAAAAAACCCGCTGGGCCCTACGGTCAAATAGACCACCTAGCCCGCTAAATAAGGGTTAATGCTCTTAGAAACATACCTAAACAAATTGACAGTTTTACTTTAATATGATGGTTGGAGAAAAAATGAATATAGGAATCTACAAGACTCGGCTTTCTATATACATTAAATTTAAGTGACAGGCAGTAGACTGGCAACACTTTTTGTATTTGTATGCTAGTTAGCAACTCACAGATGATTTAGGACGGGTATTTAAGCCTCACTCTACCCCTGTTTTCTTGTATTACCCTGAAGATGTTTTGAGAGAATAGACGGAAGCTTGGTGTTCCATTGTTTCAATTTTCCTAGCAAGTTTTACTACATAATTTGATCACACATATTTGTGATTTTACCTCCATATATATATATATATATGTACAGTATATATAAAGGCTCCGAAGAGCTGTCCCCACTACTATCCTTCTACTCTAAGCTTTCCCTCTTACTAACATTTTCTGAGCCAGTACCGATAGAAAGATCAGTCTTGTGGACCGAGACTGAAAACAACAGCGGCGTCTACGGGCAAAGCTCAATAGAAGAAGAAAAGGAAGAAGTAGGCCAATATTTGATCCCACCTGTAGATAATAGTTTTAATTTGTAATTATAATTTTATTAATTTATAGTATATAAAATTAGGTTAGTTTAGTTAGATTAGGTCAGGTCAGGATATTTAGTTAGGTTAGTGTAATATAATAAAATGCAGCCAGAAGAAAATATCAAAGTTGTTGCGCATGCTCAGATCAGTGGAATCGGTCTGTCCAAATGGCCATCCACTTCCTATCCTGTCTATTCCCCCTCAACATTACCTAAACTTTAGCTTTTTGGGATTAAAACATCAATACATCAGTGAATTTAAATATATACGTTTATCAAGTTGAGAAGTCAATGAAGTTTTAATAAATCAAATTTTAGTTAACCCTGCCGCATTTTTAGGACGCGATCGCGTCCTAACGCCACCCCTCGAAGAGTGGTCGTATGACGCAATCGCATCATAATGCCACCCGTAAGTTAGAAATATTCGTGGTAAATAAGTTTATAACGCGATTATGACGCGTTTTTGGCTGGTAAGTTAGCCATCAGTAAGTTACAAAATGAAATATCTGGCAACCCCCTAGCGTCTCTGTGAGAGGAGTGCGGGGCTTTGTTTCACCAGTTGTGAGCCGGCTGCCAGTCTGTGAGGTAGGGGTCCCGGACCTTTAAATCTTGTCTCGCCTCCATTGCCCGCCATGGAGCGGGTTTCAGGCGGGCAAATCTGGATTATTTATGTACTAAGAGGCAGTGTATCATCAATTTGTGGCTATGTATTTATAATTTATGTATATAACTCGTGATTTGTGACTTTGTGCCTCGTTCGCCTCTCCATAGCCAGCCATGTGGTTTTTAGGCGGCTAGGAATGGACCCAGTGGAAGTGTTGTGAACTGTGAATAATATTATTGATATCATATTCGTAGGGTTAGTGTAGTAAGCATTCGTAGTCACATTCCTAACTTATGTTAGGTTTGTGATTACGAATGTAAGCTAGGCTATACATGTGTCGTATATAAATTGCCCTAAAACCTTCATTTTCGCTTGAAAGACCAATATATTTATCAATAAATACTACCTACGAAGTATAATAAAGCTGTAATTACGAAATATAGTTGTGCTTTGCCCATTTTTGGCATTTTTTTATGCCCAATTTGGGTAATTTTTGAGTGAATACACAGTTTTATTTGAGTGAAGTAAGTAACAGTGAAGTGTGGATAATTATAAACAAATTTTTTAGACAAAAATGTCACGGTAAGTACAAATATGTCACGGTTAGTAGCCTGACAAAGAACATAAAAGACTTTTATGCGCCACTATACACTACACTACAGCAGTGAACCTTTGGACAGCCTCAGATGTCTGGGTAAAGTACCTAAGCTAATCCCATAATTACTTGCCCGCGGCGGGTCCCCACTCCTTGACCTTTTACCTTTTCCTCAGACCTGGGATATTTTATATGTTTAGGCATAAGCCTATCTTTATTTTATATGTTTAGGCATAGGCCTATCTTTATTTTATATATATATATATATATATATATATATATATATATATATATATATATATATATATATATATATATATATATATATTCGAGTATTTCTATTGTTATTTTATATATAGGCCTATTTTATTTATTGGGATTTATTATAGTTTTTATTTATTTTATTTATAATTTTATTTCATTTATATATATATTTTTTTTTATTGTCCCTGTTCCCCAGGGTGTCCATGGGACCACCCCATAGGTCCACAGCAAGGGCAGGGCCCATAATCGAGTATTTATATAGTTAATTTATATTTATTGGGATTTATTATAGTTGTTATTTATTTTATTTATTTTATTTATATAATTTTATTTTATTTATAATTTTATTTCATTTATATATATATATATTTTTATTGTCCCTGTTCCCCAGGGTGTCCATTGGACCACCCGCTAGGTCCACAGCAAGGGCAGGGCCCATAATCGAGTATTTATATAGTTATTTTTTATTTATTGGGATTTATTATAGTTGTTGTTTATTTTATTTATTTTATTTATATAATTTTATTTTATTTATAATTTTATTTCATTTATATACTGTATATATTTTGTTTTATTGTTCCTATTCCCCAGGGTGTCCATTGGACCATCCCCTAGGTCCACAGCAAGGGCAGGGCCCATAATCGAGTATTTATATAGTTATTTTTTATTTAATGGCATTTATTATAGTTATTATTTATTTTATTTTATTTATTTATGTCATTTAATTTTATTTATATTTTTATTTCATTTATATATATATTTTCTTTTATTGTTCCTGTTCCCCAGGGTGTCCATTGTGGTTATTTATGTGGTTATTTATTTATTTATTGGGATTTATTATAGTTGTTATTTATTTTATTTATTTTATTTATATCATTTTATTTTATTTATAATTTTATTTCATTTATATATATTTTTGTTTTATTGTTCCTGTTCCCCAGGGTGTCCATGGGACTACCCCCTAGGTTCACAGCAAGGGCAGGGCCCATAATCGAGTATTTATATAGTTATTTATTTATTTATTGGGATTCATTATAGTTGTTATTTATTTTATTTATATAATTTTACTTTATTTATAATTTTATTTCATTTATATATTTATATATATTTTTTTCCTGTTCCCCAGGTAGTCCATGGGACCACCCCCTAGGTCCACAGCAAGAGCAGGGTCCATAATCGAGTATTTATATAGTTATTTTTTATATATTGGGATTTATTATAGTATTATTTATTTTATTTATTTTATTTCTATAATTTTATTTTATTTATAATTTTATTTCATTTATATATACAGTATATATATTTTTTTCCCTGTTCCCCAGGGTGTCCATGGGACCACCCCCTAGGTCCACAGCAAGGGCAGGGCCCGTAATCGAGTATTTATATAGTTATTTTTTATTTATTGGGATTTATTATAGTTGTTATTTATTTTATTTTATTTATTTATATCGATTTATTTTATTTATTATTTTATTTCATTTATATATATTTTGTTTGTATTGTTCCTGTTCCCCAGGGTGTCCATGGGACCACCCTCTAGGTCCACAGCAAGGGCAGGGCCCATAATCGAGTATTTATATAGTTATTTGTTATTTATTGGATTTATTATAGTGGTTATTTATTTAATTATTTTATTTATATAATTTTATTTTATTTATAATTTTATTTCATTTATATATATTTGTTTTTGTTTTTCCTGTTCCCCAGGGTCTCCATGGGACCACCCTCTAGGTCCACAGCAAGGGCAGGGCCCATAATCGAGTATTTATATAGTTATTTGTTATTTATTGGATTTATTATAGTGGTTATTTATTTAATTATTTTATTTATATCATTTTATTTTATTTATAATTTTATTTCATTTATATATATTTTTGTTTTATTGTTCCTGTTCCCCAGGGTGTCTCTGGGACCACCCCCTAAGTCCACAGCAAGGGCAGGGCCCATAATCGAGTATTTCTATTGTTATTTTATATATATTTTGATTTTTTTGATTTTATTTATTTTATATATACAGGTAAATATATACCGTATATATATATATATATATATATATATATATATATATATATATAAAACATCTTGTCCCCTTCCCTGTTGTTCCTGTTCCCCTGTTGTGTTGTTCCTGTTCCCGAGGGTGTCTCTGGGACCACCCCCTAGGTCCAGAGCAAGGGTAAGGACCATAATCAAGTATTTATATAGTTATTTTTTATTTATTGGGATTTATTATAGTTGTTATTTATTTTATTTATATCGTTTTATTTTATTTATAATTTTATTTCATTTATATATATTTGTTTTTATTGTTCCTGTTCCCCAGGGTGTCTCTGGGACCACCCCCTAGGTCCACAGCAAGGGTAGGGCCCATAATCGAGTATTTATATAGTTATTTTTTATTTATTGGGATATATTATAGTTGTTATTTAATTTATTTAGTTTATTTATATAGTTTTATTTTATTTATAATTTTATTTCATTTATATATATTTTTGTTTTATTGTTCCTGTTCCCCAGGGTGTCTCTGGGACCACCCCCTAGGTTCACAGCAGGGGCAGGGCCCATAATAGAGTATTTCTATTGTTATTTTATATATATTTTTATTTATTTGATTTTATTTATTTTATATATACAGGTATATACCGTATATATATAAAAAAAAATCTTTCTTGTCCCCTTCCCTGTTGTGTTGTTCCTGTTCCCCAGGGTGTTTGGCCAATGAGCCCCAAGGTATAAATATATTCTTATTATGCCATACAATGACTACGTCATGGTGTTCCCCCCCCATTTGAATTACAAAATGCGGAACTATACCGTCATGAATCCATTATACTCACGTCATCTGGAATCGGATAATGCAAAACTATGACTACGTCATGGTGAACTATACCAACGTCATATGGATCCAGTGATGGCGAACTTGCGTCATGACAACTATCAACGTCAATTACGTTTTTCCTTTATTTCCTTTTCTTGGTTTCAGCATCGTAAGCTAACTACTGCCTGCCGCCATACGCCAGCCTGCCCCCATACGCCAGCCTGCCGCCATACACCAGCTGCCATGTCGGACAAGAGGGATAACAAGAAACGTATGCGGGACTCCCAGCTGGAGGATGTAGTGAACGAGGTGCTGAACCTGATGACGACGGATGAGACGGCGAGCGAGAGTGAGTCGGACGAGTGGTCTGAAGATGAGGATTGGGCTTCACCTTCGCCCAAACGACTCCGCCTCGACGCCTACGCCTCGGGAGCAGAACCAGCCCCAGCAACGACAGACGACCCACCACCACCAACTGAACCAGCCCCAGCGGATCCACCACCACCACCATCCATCCCATCCACATCCCATCCCATCCCATCCCATCTACATTTCATCCAATCCCATCTACATCTCATCGCATCCATAACATCACCGATTACCTCCTACCATCACCCAACTTCCCACGTCACCTCTTTCATCCACCTCGCGTGGCGGTGCCTCATCCTTGCTTCCAGCAGGATCACCAGCCTGCAGCCCACACCTGTTTGCTACGCTACTTGCTGTGGGCACTTTGAATACCCCGCCTTCGCATGTCATGGGAACGGTCACCCCCGCAGTGTCCCATTTGTTCTGCCTGAGCATCGAGCCGCAATGCGTGCTGAGGTTGCTGAAGCCGCAGTGCGTGCTCAGGTTGTTGCTGAGGTGCCACGCACAGCGTTGAATCCTCCAGAAGCAATCGAGGAGCTTCTTCCCCAAAGGCTTTCTCTTCACCATTCACCAACTGGTACAGCTGCACCAGGTTCACCAGCTCCACACCTTTCACCAGCTGGTGCAGCTGCACCAGGTTCACCAGCTCCACACCTTTCACCACTTGGTGCTGCACCAGGTTCACCGGCTTCTGCATCATCTGATGCAGAAGCCCCCCCCACTCAACCCCTCGACCAACCACCTATGCCACGCCGGAGGCCAGGTCCCCGTAGGGGGGCAGGGGGTAGGCCCAGGGACCGCAGAGGTGTTCCTCGCGGTGGTCGCGATCCTGCCCCCGATCGTGATGCCGGTTGGACCGACACCCCCTTCGACCCCCAGCCTGATCTGTTCTCAGGGACCCCTGGCATGCAGGTTCCAAAGCCGGTAACTCCTCTCCAGTTCTTCCAGCTCTTCTTCACAAGGGAGATGCTGCAATACCTGGTATTGGAGGCAAATGCTACGCCAAGTTCGTTGACGGAGCAGACGGTCTTTGGCACCTGTTTGGTGAGGAGGAAATGGCCAAATTCCTTGGCCTGTACTTCCTCATGGGCATCACCAAGATTCCTTCTCTGAGTCACTACTGGCGTTCAACTGTCCTTCACGACTACCCAGTATTTCGAAGAATGATGAGTAGGGCTAAGTTTCTAGCCTTGTTGAAGTATTTCCATGCTTTCAACAACAAGGCAGTCTGCAGGCAGAACAAGGACAGGCTTGTGAAGGTTCGGACGGTGATGGAATACCTACTTGAAGGCTTCAAGCTGGCATACATCCCCGCCGAAAAGCTGTCTCTTGACGAAGGCAGCCTTGGATGGAAGGGTCGCCTTTCATTCAAGGTTTACAACCCAATGAAGCCGACGAAGTACGGTATCAAGCTGTACATCCTGGCAGAGGTGTTGACTGGCTATGTGTGGGACTTTCGGGTCTACACCGGTCCGGGTACATCTCTCCAGGAGACGGTGAAGGGTCTCACAGAGTCCTTCAGAGGCCAGGGGTACAGGCTGTACATGGACAACTATTACAACTCAGTTGACCTGTGCCAGCAAATGCTCACACACAACATCTATGTGTGTGGCACCCTGCGCCTTGTACGAGGAGCTCCTAAGCGGTTGTGCGACATTGCTAAAGCAAAACAGCTTGAACGCGATGCGACAATAGCAATGAACAACGGCTTAACCATGGTCCTACTTTGGCGAGACAAGCGCATCGTCAACATGGTGTCCACTTTCCACAAAGAGGAGACCATCCCGAAGCTTGTCAGTTTCAAAGAGAAGGACCAACAGGGCAGGTGGCGTCGTGGACAGAGGGAGATCTTCAAACCTGTTTGCGTTGAAGACTACAACATCCACATGGATGGGGTGGATCACTTCGATCAGATGGTCCAGTACTACCCTATCCAGCGAAGGACGGTCAAGTGGACGAAGAAGATCACCTTCTACTTCATCCAAATGGCTCTCTTCAACGCCCATGTCCTGTACAGGAAGTGCTACCCAAGGAAGAAGATGACCTTGCTGGACTTCCAGGAGCACATCTGTACTTCCTTGCTGCACTTCAACCCTGCAGAGTGGCCTATGTCGGGGAGGCCAGTCCACCGAGCACAAGATCTGCTGCCTGACCAGCGTGAGCCACAGAGGCATGCGCGCAGGCAACGGCAACCCGGTGGACCATCTGGGTCGTCCGACGACGACCATCCAGACTCCCCAGCCCCTGCTGCTCCTGACAACACTCCACCCTCTCCTGTTGCTGCTCCTGGTGGAGGCGTTGAGAGGGCACCACGTCTCGATGTCCCCTCCCCACCACCAGAACCAGATGATGCTGCTGCTGATGCTGCTGCCCCGGGGGGAAACTATGTCCTGGTTCAACCCCCCGTGGTACTAGCACCTGATGCAGCTGCTGCTGGTGACGATGGGGAAGCAGCTCTTGAAGCTGCCAACCAACCGCCACCAGTACTGGAAGCAGCACGAGCGGTGCGAGTCCGGAGACCTCGACCTGGAGTGGTCCCAAGGCCCCGTCCTATTGTTCTGAACCATGTCCGGTTGAACAGGGCCTTGGACCATTCTCGACAGAGGATTCCGGTCAAGAAGTGACTCCGTTGCTATTACTGCAAAGTAATGAACGGCATTCGCAAGGACACAAGCTTCCGCTGCACGACTTGCACGGTTGCCCTCTGCATTGATGTCAACGACTGCTTCAACCTTTTCCATAGTCACAATGCAGGTGTCCTATAGTCAGGAGCCATGTGCAATCATTCATTCATTGATTCATTCATTTCTCTTCTTCATTCACCCAGCTTCATTCACCCACCTTCATTCACCCACCTTCATTCACCCACCCTCGTTCACCCACCGACATTCACCCCCCGACATTCACCCACCTACATTTACCCACCGACATTCATCCACCGACATTCACCCACCTACATTTACCCACCTTCATCATCAAAGTGGATATAGGCCTCCTGGGGAAACCACTCTAAAAAAATAACGAGTCAAATGCAGTACCTCCTAGGGTGGCTTGGAAATCTGCATATTTCTGTGGTTTGATACCTTGTATATATATATATATATATATATATATATATATATATATATATATATATTGGTAAAGCCAGGTAATAAATTTTCTTTAATACATACGAGGTTGAAAGAAATGGCAATTTCTGCGTTGGAAATTTTATTATTCAAAGTTTCCAGGTCTCTGATGAGTTTTCGCTGGGTGGCAGGAAGTAGATGAAGGAGATGAGCAAAATTCATGGTGGTACAGGGTTACATTAAAGTACATGATGATACAGGATATACGACGCGTTTCACTGGACAACCAGCATTATCAAGTAAGGAAGGAATGATATAAAAGGTATACAGGAAGGGTATATATAGAGGGTGGAGGATCAGAGGAGGCGGAAAACAGGGGGCAAAAGTCTGCTATTGGTGGAAGGGAAAACTAGGAGAGAAAGAGGGGGTAACCGCTTCACGCATGCGCACTGGATGCGGGATGGTGGTCGATAGGTGGGGTCGAAGCTGATTGGCTGCGTGTCGAGGGGCGTGGCCTAAGTTGTGTGGCGCCTGCAGAAGACGAAGCTGAAGGAGGTAGCGCGGGGGGCTGCGTCAAGGGCACCGGGGGGCGAGGAGGGGTGTTAGGTCCTGTAGGGTAGTGCCTTTTGGCAGAAGGAAGGATCTGAAGGTCCAGAGTTTGGTTGTTGATGTTGGGATGTAAGGCTTGGATATATAAAGCTTCGAGTATAGGTAATCTCCTTGGGTCACTTTCTTTATCGAGTATGGTGGTGTGTTTCTCTAACTCGTTGCGTGTGAGGTGAGGGTGGTTAGGGGTGAGATAGTGGTCTTTGATGGCTCCAGCCTGAAGGTGAAGAGTTAACCGACGTGAAAGACGAGTCTGCGTCATACCAATATAGGAATGAGGTCCACAGTCCTCATAATTACAGGTATGTTGGTAAATGACGTGATCGTCGGTCATCGGGCTCTTTATCTTGGTGGAGGCTGGTTTGTTGCGGAGAACGAGGTTGGAGGTCTTGGGGGATTTGTAATAAATTATTAATTTGATTTTGTTTTCCGGGTTGGTTGGGTGGACATGCTTGGAGATTATTTCTTTTAAGACGGCCTCGTCATTTTTGTGTTCAGAGGACATGTAATTGCGGTAGAAGATCTTAATTTCATTGGGGGGGTCAATGTTGGGAGGGCTTTGGGTGTACCATTTTTCAAGATGGTGGTTGATGGTGCTGGAGATGTCGGAGTTGGAGTATCCGTTATTTACTAAAACTTGGGATACTATCCCAAGTTTTAGTAAATAACGGATACTCCAACTCCGACATCTCCAGCACCATCAACCACCATCTTGAAAAATGGTACACCCAAAGCCCTCCCAACATTGACCCCCCCAATGAAATTAAGATCTTCTACTGCAATTACATGTCCTCTGAACACAAAAATGACGAGGCCGTCTTAAAAGAAATAATCTCCAAGCATGTCCACCCAACCAACCCGGAAAACAAAATCAAATTAATAATTTATTACAAATCCCCCAAGACCTCCAACCTCGTTCTCCGCAACAAACCAGCCTCCACCAAGATAAAGAGCCCGATGACCGACGATCACGTCATTTACCAACATACCTGTAATTATGAGGACTGTGGACCTCATTCCTATATTGGTATGACGCAGACTCGTCTTTCACATCGGTTAACTCTTCACCTTCAGGCTGGAGCCATCAAAGACCACTATCTCACCCCTAACCACCCTCACCTCACACGCAACGAGTTAGAGAAACACACCACCATACTCGATAAAGAAAGTGACCCAAGGAGATTACCTATACTCGAAGCTTTATATATCCAAGCCTTACATCCCAACATCAACAACCAAACTCTGGACCTTCAGATCCTTCCTTCTGCCAAAAGGCACTACCCTACAGGACCTAACACCCCTCCTCGCCCCCCGGTGCCCTTGACGCAGCCCCCCGCGCTACCTCCTTCAGCTTCGTCTTCTGCAGGCGCCACACAACTTAGGCCACGCCCCTCGACACGCAGCCAATCAGCTTCGACCCCACCTATCGACCACCATCCCACATCCAGTGCGCATGCGTGAAGCGGTTACCCCCTCTTTCTCTCCTAGTTTTCCCTTCCACCAATAGCAGACTTTTGCCCCCTGTTTTCCGCCTCCTCTGATCCTCCACCCTCTATATATACCCTTCCTGTATACCTTTTATATCATTCCTTCCTTACTTGATAATGCTGGTTGTCCAGTGAAACGCGTCGTATATCCTGTATCATCATGTACTTTAATGTAACCCTGTACCACCATGAATTTTGCTCATCTCCTTCATCTACTTCCTGCCACCCAGCGAAAACTCATCAGAGACCTGGAAACTTTGAATAATAAAATTTCCAACGCAGAAATTGCCATTTCTTTCAACCTCGTATGTATTAAAGAAAATATATATATATATATATATATATATATATATATATATATATTTATGACACCTTGTATATATATATATATATATATATATATATATATATATATATATAAGGGCAAGCAACACCAAGGTAAACACGAACATCTTTTTTCTGGTACCGGTAACGTTTCGACATTAACATATGTCATCATCAGACCTAAAGCAATAAGAAATAAATGTATTAATACATTATGTTGACATTTAAAGCAAATATATTTTTAATAATAATTTAGAAAAACATAAAAAGTTAGAAATCGCGAAAAAAGAGATAGAAACAAACACAAACAACAGAAACAGCTAAACCATATGTGAACTACGTGTAGATATTGTAGGCTAAACTGTACACAATACCTTAGAAACATAATAGGTTGGAGGAGAATTCGTGGGTGCCCAAGGTGGGCTTAAGATGGTGAGTGAGGAGGGACTCTGCTATTAACAGGGTGGTGTCACCAGAACAACTGAAAATTACTGAAAAATCTTTTTTGTTAATGGAATGGCCTAAAGGTTCACAATGGTCTCGAATAGCTGAAAAGGATGGTTTAGAAATGGGAAGTCCAGTTCTATAAGATCGACCCAGGTGCTCCGCAACCCTCGTGTTTAAACACGTTTTGATTGGCCTATATAAGTTGCATTACAGCAGCTACATTTATATTGATAAACAATAGAGGATTGCAGAACATCCGGGATACGATCTTTGAATTTGAAATGATGAGACAAAGTATTGGTAGGTTTGAATATTATTCTGAGGGACACTTGGGGATAGAAGCAACGAATCAATTTTGTGACTTTATGGCGTATCGGGTAACTTGATGGTCCTAAAAATGGCATAGTGAAAAATATTACTGCCTTTTTAGCAGTCGGTACGGGGCTCGGGACTTGGAAAAGTTTATTTAGTTGTTTACCGAAACAGTTTTCAATGAATGAAATAGGGAAACCATTAGAATGTAAACTGTGTTTGAGATATTCGAGTTCATTGTGAAAAGACAAATATGAGGAACAAATGTGGTAAGCACGGGTGACTAAAGTTAAGATTAAATTTCGTTTGTACTGTATGGGGATAGATGAATTAAATTTTGTCGTTAAACCTGTGAAGGTTGGTTTCCTGTATATTGAAGTATTAAATGAGTCAGGTGTTCTGTTAATATTTATGTCTAGGAAGGGGAGTTTACCATTTGTTTCAGTGTCGGAAGTGAACCTAATGTTTTCATGTTGTGAATTTAGATAAGCTAAAAAATTTGGAACGTGATCGGGAGACTGGAATAAAACGAATGTGTCATCTATGTAACGTCTGTAGAGCAAAGGTTTGAATTCTATAGGACAGTTGTCAAGCCATTGTGTTTCGTGATAAACTAAGAATGAATTAGCGAGACTGCAACCGAGAGGATTACCCATAGAAATACCATCTACCTGTTTGTAAAATGAACCATTGAAAATGAAAAGACTGTCTTTAGCGGCGTATGAAAGTAACTTATGGAACTGATCTTTGGAGAATCCGTTGACAATTATTTCATTTTCAAATAATTCTGAAGTGCATATGTCAATTGTCTCGTTTATGGGAATGTTGGTGAATAAACTAGTTACATTAAATGAAGCCATTATACAACCGGAATGAGTGAAGTTACAAAGTTCCTTGGCAAATGTAAATGAATCCCTAACTGTGTACTCGTTGGTAGTTAAAGGAGAGATGATTGGTACTAAATACTGTGCTAGATTGTAACTGGCTGTACCTATGGCGGACAAAATAGGGCGGACAGGGCAATTTATCTTGTGAACTTTGGGAAGTCCGTATAAAATTCCAGGGCGGGCACCAGAGACGAATAAATGTGAATATAGCATTTCATCTATTGTCTCGTTTCTTTTTAGTTGTCTTAGAAAGTTGTTGATTTTGTCTTCACTTTTAATTAAGAGAGGGTAGATATCCTGTTTTATTTCTGCGAATTTTGTTCTGTCACTCAATATTTCTGCAACTTTATTGTTATAATCTGCCTTATTTAACAACACAACACCATTCCCCTTATCAGGTTTCATGACAACAATACTCTTGTCTTCCGCTAGACTTTTAAGGGCTTTACGTTCTTCTTCGCTTAATGAGTCATTAAAATAACCACGTGAGAAATAACTAGACATTGCTAAATGCTTAAGAGAATGTTTAAAGAAATCGAATGTGTTGCCATTGGCCTGATACAAGGAGTGGGATGATATAGTCTTAAAAAACTGTTCAAATGACAAAAAGTGTGGAAGAAAACGTGGCTTGGGAGAGTTAATTGCAAAATTTAGACCTTTGGATAGAATGGCCTTTTCAGTGGTAGAAAGCTTTCTAAGCCCACCTTGGGCACCCACGAATTCTCCTCCAACCTATTATGTTTCTAAGGTATTGTGTACAGTTTAGCCTACAATATCTACACGTAGTTCACATATGGTTTAGCTGTTTCTGTTGTTTGTGTTTGTTTCTATCTCTTTTTTTCGCGATTTCTAACTTTTAATGTTTTTCTAAATTATTATTAAAACTATATTTGCTTTAAATGTCAACATAATGTATTAATAAATTTATTTCTTATTGCTTTAGGTCTGATGATGACATATGTTAATGTCGAAACGTTACCGGTACCAGAATAAAGATGTTCGTGTTTACCTTGGTGTTGCTTGCCCTTATAAGACTCCGCTTCCCCCGAAGAGAATCTATTGCCACTACTATATATATATATATATATATATATATATATATATTTATGACATCTTGTATATATATATATATATATATATATATTTATGACTCCTTGTATTTATATATTTTATATATATATATATATATATATATATTTATGACATCTTGTATATACTGTATATATATATATATATATATATATATATATATATATATATATTTATATATTAGTTTATTTGTGTGTACAATAGAATTATTTCTGAAATTATTACTTGATGATAACCTGGCTTTCTTGTTTTGTTTTTTCAGTGTCAACCCAGGAGCCATTTCCCTTCTCGTTGGAAAGGGTTGTGGCCCTATCAGGTAAGTAAAATTGACAACCTTCATGACTGACATGTCTTCTATGAACATTATACAATTATTGGCAAGGAAAATTATATAAAAGTGTTGTATATTGTGGCAAAGATAAACAACTGTATAAACATTCTCATATATTTACATAACAATAACAGTGCATGGAAACAATTGCGCATAGCTCGCGAACCAATTACGCTATATTATTTTGGTTTTCACCATTAGAAAGAGCATAATTTAAAGATGACGGTGATATAAACAGTTATATACGTATCCGAGCAAATAATCCAACGCCGAGGTGGGGAACAGCTCGGAACCCGGCTAGCATCGGCGGAACAGAGACGGGTGAAGCGTAAATATTCGCATTTTGGCTCTTCATTTCAAATATTCATAGCGCAAAAAGTATTTGTCGTAGGAACTTCTAGTTTGTTTTTTACTCATCAGCATTATTTGCCGTATTCATACAGCCTAAATTTAAAACCATACACTTCGTAGCAACGAAATAAATCGAAAATGTTATAAACCATATCAATCAATTTTTTTTTTTTTTTCAGTCACTGCTTGAGAACTATTGAAGATAAACAATTTCTTTTTTCAGATTTGGAAAGAGGAGAAAAATAGTATTATTTGAGCAAAATAAAATATATGGTCATCACTCACAATTTAGAGCTAGGACGGTGTGAAGACAATTGCATGGGAAATAATTGTATTCCGGACTCATTTACACTTTCATATTTTGATTTATTTAAAAAAAAATTTTTTTTTTTATCATGTACTATAAATATTCCTCTTTCCATTGACATATGATACATCACAATAAACAGCATTCTGGTTGATGAAAATACAGAAAAACACAAGGCTTCAAAAACTCGCCCAGCCTGATATTTCATGGCAAATTAGAGAAGGTCTTACCATAAGTTACATATTTAAGTTACCGAATGCGGGAGGGTTAACATGCATAGACATTCATCGTAATAGACTGGTACTACTTAGTGTGTTTTATTATATGTATCTAATAATATACTTTTCATTATATTCTGGCAACTACCAAACTATTTTGTTCAGCTTAGGAAGGACGTCTACCCATTAAAAGGCAACAGACTCAATTAATCCTTTAAGCTACCATATATCCTTCCTAAGCTGCATAAAATCGTCTAAATGTAGCTGAAATAAAATAGAAAAGACGTTGCCGGTACAGAAGGGGTTAAAATAAACATTTAACAAGGGCACCTTTGACTCGGGTATGTGTTAAAAGGGAATGTTCAAAATAGTCCACCATCACAATTATATTATTTGTATTTTCTGTGGATGAGGGATACAAAAGTCAGAACTGCCTGTGACGAGTGCCTCCTCCGGGGTTGAAAGAGTGACAGGGCCAACATCAAGGAATATTCGAGCCAAATTCCTGGACACAAGGAGTTTAAAGCAATTTAAGTCATAGGATAAGGGGAAGATGGATTCAGGGAGAGAGTTCCAGAACTCAGTTGTTGAATAGAAGAAAGATTGGGAATATCGTTTCACGGACTATTATCTAGTCCGACTGGCGCCCGACCCCCTCTCCCAAACGACCGAGTTATCACTCATCTATTCACAAGCATTCTCCATATATTCCTATCTATTCCACTTCTCTTGCCTGATCGATAGTAATTTATTTATCTTCCAACGCTTGTACTACACAATCTCTCCATCTCATTATATTATATGAAGGCCAGCAATTGTGAACCATAAACTCATTCAAAGGTGGGTAGAGCAAATGAGCCGTAAATTCTAACACCTATTCCCTGGCTGCCTCTTCCCAAATGGTAGAAATACTAGCTCGATCCCTTCTGTCGCTTTAGAGTTATTGAGGCTAGTGGTCAAGATATTTTGCTTAATTGTAATAATTAAACTATAGAGAAGTCCTTAATGAGTTAGTTAAAACAGGACTTCGGAGACTATTAACCCTTTTGGATTATAAAGCCAGGGCACGGTCAGTCAAGAACAACGTCAGGACTGGAGTCCCTTTTCGAGAACTCCAGTCCCTTGTCCTTGATGAACATGAAGGTGAATGAAATATATGTTATACTACACTGATATACTGTATATCCATTAGTGCATAATTTATAATAGTATATATATATATATATATATATTTTTTTTTCCTTTAATACATACGAGGTTGAAAGAAATGGCAATTTCTGCGTTGGAAATTTTATTATTCAAAGTTTCCAGGTCTCTGATGAGTTTTCTCTGGGTGGCAGGAAGTAGATGAATGAGATTAGCAAAATTCATGGTGGTACAGGGTTACATTAATGTACATGATGATACAGGATACACGACGTGTTTCACTGGACAACCAGCATTATCAAGTAAGGATAGAATGATATAAAAGGTAAACAGGAAGGGTATATATAGAGGGTGGAGGATCAGAGGAGGCGAAAATCAGGGGGCAAAAGTCTGCTATTGGTGGAGGGGTATTTTAGGAGAGAAAAAGGGAGAACCGCTTCACGCATGCGCACTGGATGCGGGAAGGTGGTGGTCGGTTGGCGAGGTCGAAGCTGATTGGCTGCGTGTCGAGGGGCGTGGCCTAAGTTGCGTAGTACGTGTGGCGCCGGCAGAAGACGAAGCAGAAGGAGGTAGCGCGGGGGCTGCATCAAGGGCACTGGGGGGCGAGGGGGGGCGTTAGGTCCTGTAGGAAAGTGCCTTTTGGCAGAAGGAAGGATCTGAAGGTCCAGAGTTTGGTTGTTGATGTTGGGATGTAAGGCTTGGATATATAATGCTTCGAGTATAGGTAATCTCCTTGGGTCACTTTCTTTATCGAGTATGGTGGTGTGTTTCTCTAACTCGTTGCATGTGAGGTGGGGGTGGTTAGGGGTGAGATAGTGGTCTTTGATGGCTCCAGCCTGAAGGTGAAGAGTTAACCGACGTGAAAGACGAGTCTGCGTCATACCAATATAGGAATGAGGTCCACAGTCCTCATAATTACAGGTATGTTGGTAAATGACGTGATTGTCGGTCATCGGGCTCTTTATCTTGGTGGAAGCTGGTTTGTTGCGGAGAACGAGGTTGGAGGTCTTGGGGGATTTGTAATAAATTATTAATTTGATTTTGTTTTCCGGGTTGGTTGGGTGGACATGCTTGGAGATTATTTCTTTTAAGACGGCCTCGTCATTTTTGTGTTCAGAGGACATAAAATTGCGGTAGAAGATCTTAATTTCATTGGGGGGGTCAATGTTGGGAGGGCTTTGGGTGTACCATTTTTCAAGATGGTGGTTGATGGTGCTGGAGATGTCGGAGTTGGAGTATCCGTTATTCACTAAAACTTGGGATAGTCTTTCTAGTTCCTGGTGGGTGTCGGCCCAGGTAGAGCAGTGCGTGAGGGCTCTCCTTACATAAGCGGAGATGGAGGATAGAAGAAAACGGCGGGGGCATTCACTATCGCCGTTGAGGCATTGTCCTGTGTTAGTTGGTTTAGTGTAGACGGTGGTTTTGAACCCATGGTCGTTCAGAGCTACGAGGATGTCGAGGAAGGGGAGTTGTCCATTGTTTGATTTTTCAAAGGTGAAGTTAAGTCCGGAGGAGGTCATGAAGCGACGCTGGAGCTCCTGTAGTTCGTGGAGGTCCTTGATTTCCACGAAGATATCATCCACGTATCTACAGTAGACGGCGGGTCGTTGGGCAGCTAGGAGCTCTTCCTCGATGGTACCCATAATAAAGTTCGCAAAAAGAACTCCTAGGGGGCTGCCCATCGCCACGCCGTCTATCTGCTTGTACATGTTGCCCCGGGGGCAAAGGAAGGGGGCCTCCTTGGTACATAGCTCCAGCAGTGTTTTCAGGGCCTTCTCCAGGATGTCCAGTGTTGGTGTATCAGGGCAATGGTAAATTCGACGTAGAATCATAGAACCAAACTCTGGACCTTCAGATCCTTCCTTCTGCCAAAAGGCACTTTCCTACAGGACCTAACGCACCCCCTCGCCCCCCGGTGCCCTTGACGCAGCCCCCCGCACTACCTCCTTCAGCTTCGTCTTCTGCCGGCGCCACACGTACTACGTAACTTAGGCCACGCCCCTCGACACGCAGCCAATCGGCTTCGAACCCGCCAACCGACCACCACCTTCCCGCATCCAGTGCGCATGCGTGAAGCGGTTCTCCCTTTTTCTCTCCTAGAATACCCCTCCACCAAAAGCTGACTTTTGCCCCCTGATTTTCGCCTTCTCTTATCCTCCACCCTCTATATATACCCTTCCTGTTTACCTTTTATATCATTCTATCCTTACTTGATAATGCTGGTTGTCCAGTGAAACGCGTCGTATATCCTGTATCATCATGTACATTAATGTAACCCTGTACTACCATGAATGTTTTCTAATCTCATTCATCTACTTCCTGCCACCCAGCGAAAACTCATCAGAGACCTGGAAACTTTGAATAATAAAATTTCCAACGCAGAAATTGCCATTTCTTTCAACCTCGTATGTATTAAAGAACATTTATTACCTGGGTTTACTAACATATATATATATATATATATATATATATATATATATACTGTATATATATATATATATAGAGAGAGAGAGAGAGAGAGAGAGAGAGGAAAAACAAAGGATGGGTGACAGGAGAGGGTTTTATGTAGGAGACAAAGAAGGAACGCTGAAGGAAATGTTGAAAGTATACAATCTAGTGGGCCGTACCCCTTCGTTTTATTAACCCCTTAATCACGATGACGTAATTTTTATCATATTTTGGTTACCATTAGACGATTATCTTTCGCTTATTATCTACTTCTAGGACTCAAAGGGGTAAATACAATCTCAGTATACCCTCTGAATAACATAGGTCCCTCTTAAACTTCATAAAATAATATAAGATTAGCCAGAATCAAAGGTAAAAGGCGTCATCGTGCTGAAGGGGTTTCATTTTATATTTTATTCAATTTCGTAGGGTGTGTACATAATTATGGTTTGCGACCGAACATTCCCTCTCCATCCATTTGAGTTCTACATGCTCTCTCTCTCTCTCTCTCTCTCTCTCTCTCTCTCTCTCTCTCTCTCTCTCTCAGGGATCGGTCTCGGGGCCAGTTTTGTTTCTAATCTATATAAATGACATCGATGTTTAACTAAATAATACTATCTCAAAATTCGCTGATGACACAAAGATAGGAAAATTAGTATTAACCGAAGAAGACAGAAATTAACTGCAACCTGATTTAAATAAAATAGTAGAGGGTCGAAAAAATGGCAGATGCCATTCAATGTTGACAAATGCCAGGTCGTGCAAATAGGTAATAAAAACAAAACATGTGAATGCAAGATGAAAGGCCAGCCAATCAAAACAAGTGTATTAGTTAAAGACCTGGGGATTCTTATATCTGAAAACCTATAAACCTCAGATCAATGTACAGCAGCTGCGAATAAGGCCAATCGAGCATTAGGATATATTAAGATAATTTTTACTTATAAAAATGAGAAAATTATAGTACCTTTATTTAAAAGCATAGTGAGGCCCCATCTTGAATATGGTGTGCAATTTTGGTCTTCTTATCTGAGCAAGGACATTGGGAAGCTCGATTCGGTGCAGCGTAGAGCGACAAAGTTGATTCCGTCACTAAGAAATAAATCTTATCATGAAAAAAAAAAAAAAAAAAAAATCACATAGGAAAAGTAGATTGCGAGGTCAATTAATCGAGTGTTTCAAGATACTTAAGGATTTGACAACATTGATGTAGATTCACTTTTCAAAATAGATAATAGTTCATTAACTCGGGGAAATGGAAAGAAATTAAAACCCAGGAGGGCGAATCTCGATGTCACAAAGCACTTCCTCACCTACAGTATGGTCAGCGAGTGGAACAAATTGCCTGAGAAAGTGGTACAATGTAAGACAATTGACACATTCAAAAGAAGTCTAGACATTCATTTTGAGGAGGTGGGAATAATATAGGTAAAAAAAAAGAAGAAAAAAAAAAAGGTTAAACATCAGTAGTATATAATATTTCGCATCTTCGTTCTTTACTATACATTTCCTAGAAGGTTTTCTCATTCTGTTGGGGGACTTCTTTCCCCAACTTAATTTCATGGCGACAAACGGTCGGAGGGAAGGGTGGGTGGGGAGAGAGCTTTCTTCTTTGCTATCCTTGCCTTCCACTTCTAGCAAATTCTATTTTAGCATTAAGTCCGGACTACCTAGTAGGGACTGCAATTAGGTCTGTGTAGTCTGTGTATATATGTAACTCTCTGTAACTCTCTCTCACCATCCACCACCATCGCCACCACCAACAAATCTCACAGCTTAGTGAGTCTTAGACTAAATGGCTTTCCTGATCTCTCTGTCTCTCTCTCTCTCTCATCTTATGTTATCACTTCTTTTACATAGTTAGATTAGGTACATTTCAATCGTACTGTTGATGCTTGCATTCTTCTATTTACCGTATATGTTTTGTTTTCCTTGTAATAACAGTCTTCTCTATTTATAATGTACGGTTTCCCACCATCTTATCAACTTTTCTTTTAACACGTTCTTTGATATTTACCTTACATTTACACACGCGGTCATTGTCTATGTAACACAATACTGAGAAGGATTGGACGAAGAATTTGTTTATACATGATAGGTACTGTATGTCTACGCAACATTAATTCTTTCCTCCCCATTGTTATGTGTGGAAATTAACCCATTCTCTACCAGCGACGTTTTTAATATGATTTCAGCTACATTTAGAATTTTAGACGATATGATGGTGGATAGAAGGATATACGGTAGCAAAGAGGATTAATTGAAATAGTCTGTAGCCTAGTAATTGGTAGACGTCATTCCTAAGCTGAACAAAATCGTCTCATAGTTGCCAGAATAAAATTAAAAGTACGTCGTCGGTACTGAATGGGTTAACTATTAGAATCGACTCGAATGTTATTTGATATGAAATGGTATATTGATCATATTCAGTAACTGTAGTCTGTTCATTAGATTTAGGCCAACAATCTCGACCACTAACCTCCACAACACGAAAAATACTTTAGTAATCGAGATAATATTTCTACCATTTGGGAAGAATCAGCCAGGGAATGGGTGTTGAAATTTACAACTCATTTGCTCTAGCTCGCTTTGAGTCACATAGGTTACCGGTCACGATTTCTCGCCTACTTATAATGAATATAGTATAGTGCATTACAAACTACAATCGTAATAGTAATAACAAAATAATAACTCTTGATGGCGTAATGGTTAGGGCGTGAAGTTCTGTATGTGATATCCTTAGTTCGAATCCTGGGAGAACCACATGCTTTCATTAGTTTAATTTGGGATGTTATTGGTGTTAACACTTTGAGTATCAGCGACGTCTGTTATACTTTATTCTACCTACATTTAGACGATTTAAAGAAGCTTAGAAAGGATATATGGTAGCTAAAAGGATATGTAAGATAGTCGGTATCCTATTAATTGGTAGACGTCCTTCCGAAGCTAAATAGAATAGTCTAAGAGTTACCAGAATTTAAGTCGGTATCCTAGTAATTGGTAGACGTCCTTCTGAAGCTGAATAGAATAGTCTAAGAGTTACCAGAATTTAAGTCGGTATCCTAGTAATTGGTAGACGTCCTTCTGAAGCTGAATAGAATAGTCTAAGAGTTACCAGAATTTAAGTCGGTATCCTAGTAATTGGTAGACGTCCTTCTGAAGCTGAATAGAATAGTCTAAGAGTTACCAGAATTTAAGTCGGTATCCTAGTAATTGGTAGACGTCCTTCTGAAGCTGAATAGAATAGTCTAAGAGTTACCAGAATTTAAGTCGGTATCCTAGTAATTGGTAGACGTCCTTCTGAAGCTGAATAGAATAGTCTAAGAGTTACCAGAATTTAGTCGGTATCCTAGTAATTGGTAGACGTCCTTCTGAAGCTGAATAATAGAATAGTCTAAGAGTTACCAGAATTTAAGTCGGTATCCTAGTAATTGGTAGACGTCCTTCTGAAGCTGAATAGAATAGTCTAAGAGTTACCAGAATTTAAGTCGGTATCCTAGTAATTGGTAGACGTCCTTCTGAAGCTGAATAGAATAGTCTAAGAGTTACCAGAATTTAAGTCGGTATCCTAGTAATTGGTAGACGTCCTTCTGAAGCTGAATAGAATAGTCTAAGAGTTACCAGAATTTAAGTCGGTATCCTAGTAATTGGTAGACGTCCTTCTGAAGCTGAATAGAATAGTCTAAGAGTTACCAGAATTTAAGTCGGTATCCTAGTAATTGGTAGACGTCCTTCTGAAGCTGAATAGAATAGTCTAAGAGTTACCAGAATTTAAGTCGGTATCCTAGTAATTGGTAGACGTCCTTCTGAAGCTGAATAGAATAGTCTAAGAGTTACCAGAATTTAAGTCGGTATCCTAGTAATTGGTAGACGTCCTTCTGAAGCTGAATAGAATAGTCTAAGAGTTACCAGAATTTAAGTCGGTATCCTAGTAATTGGTAGACGTCCTTCTGAAGCTGAATAGAATAGTCTAAGAGTTACCAGAATTTAAGTCGGTATCCTAGTAATTGGTAGACGTCCTTCTGAAGCTGAATAGAATAGTCTAAGAGTTACCAGCATTTAAGTCGGTATCCTAGTAATTGGTAGACGTCCTTCTGAAGCTGAATAGAATAGTCTAAGAGTTACCAGAATTTAAGTCGGTATCCTAGTAATTGGTAGACGTCCTTCTGAAGCTGAATAGAATAGTCTAAGAGTTACCAGAATTTAATGCAAAAGAAATCACCGGTACTGGATGGGTTAGGAACGATGTTAACAATACATTCATGCAAATTGTCCTTCCATGTATAGAATTCCAGCGAGGAGAGAAAAAACTGTCATATGTGTTCTTCTCCTGTCACCTCTATTTCCTTTCTCGTGTCTCTTGCTGATCCTCCCTACCCCTTGTGGGAGTAAGGGTTGGATACTGACTGAGAAAAAACGCATTTGGGTGACTATACGTGTCAATTATTAGGACACGACAATTTCAGATTTTCTGGAGTCTTCGTCGAAACTTGAGCTGATTCGAAATTGTCGTGTCGTCGTGTCGCTGCAATGAACAAAATTATCGTCCTGCGGGGGTATCATTTCTCTGCAATTTCTCATTTTGCTTGGTTCTTCTCTCATGGCTCTCTCTCTCTCTCTCTCTCTCTCTCTCTCTCTCTCTCTCTCTCTCTCTCTCTCTCTCTCTCTCTCTCTCTCTCTCTCTCTCTCTCTCTCTTTGTGTGTGTGTGTGTGTGTGTGTGTTATTAACGTACAGTCTACTCTCATTATTCTTTGTGCATCTTTACTTACTGGAAGTTCGCGAAACAAATCTAGTAATAATATGCCCATAAACAAAACTATAACTTGTATGCAGTAAAATGTGCTAGGTCAGGGATAAACCTTTACAACGGCACCTCGTATATACTTTCCAAAGAGTACAAAGGAGTAAAAAGGAAATCAAGCAACAACAGGTCCAGTGACCCTTCTATGGGTCACTTTCCCCCAGGGATCGGTATTAGGTCCCCTGTTGTTTCTTATATACATAAATGACCTAGATTTAGGTATAACTAGTAGGATAAGTAAATTCGCAGACGATACTAAAATGGGGAGATCAATTGATTCAGATAGCGATATAGAGTGCCTCCAAAGGGATCTAGATACCTTACATGAATGGTCAGTAAATTGGCAGATGAAGTTTAACATTGACAAATGCAAGGTATTAAAGATAGGGAAGATGCAAACAAATGTTAAATATAAACTAGCTAATTTAGAATTAGAAAATTCAGACTGCGAGAAAGATCTAGGTGTGTTTGTTAGCAATGATTTGAAGCCTAGAAAACAGTGTATAGGCGTTCGTAATAAGGCAAACAGGATTCTCGGGTTCATCTCTAGGAGTGTGAGTAACAGAACTGCTGATGTTATCTTAAAACTTTACTTGTCATTAGTGAGACCCCATATGGATTATGCTGTCCAATTTTGGTGTCCTTATTACAGAATGGACATAGATTCATTGGAGAGAGTACAGCGTAGAATGACAAAAATGATCCATAATATTAGAAATCTTCCGTATGAAGAAAGGTTGAAGAAATTAGGTTTACATTCGTTAGAGAGACGCAGAGTTAGAGGGGATATGATAGAGGTGTTCAAGTGGGTTAGTGGGATTAACAAAGGGGACATGACAAATGTACTAAAGCTCAGTGATAGCGAAAGAACTCGTACCAATGGTTTCAAATTAGATAAATTTCGTTTCAGAAAAGATATAGGCAAATATTGGTTTGGTAACAGAGTTGTAGATGGGTGGAATGGACTACCAAGTGCTATAGTGGGATCTAAAACTGTAGGGAGCTTTAAGATAAAATTGGATAAGCATATGGACGAGAAGGGTTGGGTGTGAAGGGGGATCAGCCGGGTTGGGCCAATCAGCGCTCTGCAGACCCCCATAATCCTGCGTTAATCTCTAACCGTTTTGGTAGGATGATCCTCAGGGTATTAGAGTGTTGAGCCTATAATTGGGCTTTGTAATTGATTTGGGGTTGTGTGGGACAGGGATCTGCCTTGCTTAGGCCAATCGGCTTTCTGCAGACTCCCATTTTCTTATGTTCTTATGTTCTTATGCTGCTCGTCCTCCAAAACACTGAGAATCAAGTGTCCAAAGAGTGGCTTAGAGTGGGCAAGGGAAAATTGGAAAGGGAACTACTGCCCTAGAACTAATGTCCGTGGCAGGATTAGGACGTTATTAGAGGACAGATGGGTTAGTAACATAACAGTTATAAGTGATCTTTATTAACGTCTTAGTAATATACTGTATATACGCAATAATCCTTGATGAATCTGAGGGGGAAATAAATTAAAGTTATTCATTTACAAACGCAGTCAGTCGCGGGTTTGATGCAAGATATTTGTCTAGGTGAAGTTTAACCCGGCAAGCGCGATAGGCCTCACGGAAGGCTTCCTATAGGGAACGCGATGGGCCTCACGGAAGCAAGACCATAAAAAAAACCTTCCAAAAAAAAAAGGGGCCTATCAAAACAAAGGAATTTGTCTCTAGGTGAGATAATTCCCCTCCAGTACTCATCCATGTAAATCTCACCAACCCCCCTCCCCTCCTTCCCCACCTTATTCCTCCCTCCCTCCCCTCCTCAATTATCACCTATTTTTCCTCTTATTATCATCATTTATCGGTTATTTTTCTCTCCCGCGATAATGTAGCACAAGTGGGTTGCAGAAAAGATCGTTATGTAACACCCAGACACCGGCCCACACCGCCCCGCTCGTCTCAGTTACCTCACAGACAGCGAGAGAGGAGGGTTGCCTGTGGCTCTCTCTCGCCTGAGATTATGACCGGGTGGCCAATATCTTCGTTTTTCACCACCCAAATGCTTTTCCCACTTATTTTAGCACTCTTGAAGGTTCATATATACATCATATATGTAAAATAAAAGCATACCGAAAACAAATAATGCTCTATATTGTAAATATAACGAATTCTGTCAGAATCCAAGGCTAGAAATGCACAAATAACTACCCTAGCCCCTAGGTCTATTTCGCGCTTGTCAGGTTAAAAGAATCAACGGTGCTGCAGAGTGATAACAAAGCAACTCCAACAGCTTCCTCTCTCTCCAACACCCCTTCTCCCCTCGCAACACTCTTCTCTGAGCTAGTGCCGATACAAATGAACAGTCCTGTATAGAATCGTAAGATTCAGAGTCGTAAAGATTCCAGGACGAGCTCAATAGAAAATTAAATGAAATGTTGAGAGGGGAGAAGGGGGGTTCTTATAAGCGTCGATGAACTAATGAAGGGACCTGTACAAGTGATGGTGGAGTGGTCTTTATGTTGAACTGGTCACCCTAAAGTTCCGATCAGATCATACCGAGCTTCCTGCCAGACATACCAGTTTGTTTGAGAGGGGAGACTCTCAAGCCTCTTAAGGGGGGTCACCTGCCTTTTTTCTCTCCTTTTCTCTCTTTCTCTGGCTTTTATCTATTCGGACCCATTCAGCCTACTGTTTTAACGCCTTACGAGCGGGCCCGTCAGTAACTTCTACTAACCGCCAAGCGGGTGGTTTTACCCTAAACGACCTTGTTTCCGTGCTCTTTTTCATGCATAAACAAGAGCCAGAGCGTAATACAATTATGTATCCCTGAAAGTGCGTTATTTGAGCTTTCCAATGACACCAGAACCATCCTTCTACGACCACGCGTTCTCTTGCAACGATCGTGCAAGACGAGTGCAAAATCCCTAAAATACGGTAATTTTCTTACATAATTCACTGTGTAGCGAGGCAGTGAGTGTATGTGTGTGTGGAGTAGACGTCAGTAGTCACGCGGGACCCGTGCCGAGCGGTCATGAGCCGACCTACGCTCCTCCACCCGCTCGTCTCTCTATCAGAGCCATTATTGCTAAAAAATTGGACACAGACTTAAGTCGGGCCCCGTCACATAGTCCTTGGTTCTCTAGCCCTACTTAGCCCTCTCCGACATATGACGCGATGTTGAGCCTATTGGGGATACTTTAAAACCTTTGTTACCATCAGGGGTATTTAGAAACCTTTAGTTTAGTTACTTCAACCTCTGCAGTTGTCTTTGAGTTAGCTGTGGGCAGAAAACTAATTTTGGAGAGGTAATTATATGAGTGAGAGAACTCTATTTCTTATTCCTAATCTGGCAACCTCTGCGTCATATGTGCGTGAAAGGGTTAAGTCCACCCCCGCTAGACAAGAGGTAAGACGTTTATCCTCATCTAGGCGTCGAGTTTTTCCTGGCGAACGGTAGCGAGCCAGCATATTATTCAAAATGTTTTGACAGCAGACTAAATTTGCACATTTTTCGATGGAAAAATTTCTTCGGCGAATCCGGATGTCTCCATATAATGCTGGCTCGCTCTCGCTCACCAGGAAGATATCGACACCTGGATGGGGATAAACATCTTAAAACAGTAGGCTGAAAGGAGGCGAATGGATACAAGCCAGAGAAAGAGAGAAATTTAATAGGAGAGAAAAAAGCAGGTGACCCCCCTTAACCCCTTCTGTACCAGTGACGTCTATTTAATATTATTCTTGCTATATTTAGACGATTGTGTAAAGTCGTCTAATAGTAGCCAGAATAATTATTTATGGAAGGTACCGGTACTGCAAGGGTTAAAAGCTCTCAGACGCTAACCACTGCACCAACAAGCGGTGACCAGACAACTCAACCAGTAGAACATTTCAACCAGTACCCCTCAACCAGTGCCAAATCAACCAATACGGTTAGGTTAGGTTAGGTTAGTACTATATTTTGGCACTGGTTTTGGTGGGTCTTGGTTGAAATAGTCTACTGGTTGAGATGTCCGGGATCCCCAACAAGCTTTTATGTTTCTGTGTTCCTTCATCTTCCGGATGTGAGAAGGAAGGGCGAGAAACCGTCAAGAGGCTGGAGTCCTCTCACTTCCACCCGGCTGCATATAGCCCAACTGTATTATGGTTCGGCACCACTGGTGAGAACGGTTCCGCGCGGCCTATTTAATGGCTAACTCAGCTAAACTCGCGCATATTTTACCGTACCGTATGGCGCGGCAAAGAGAAGACAGAATGAGACCACAGTTTTAAATCTTATATATTTTATTAGTTAAAAATAACATATTTACAATAGTATACATATCATTATATATATATATATATATATATATATATATATATATATATACTGTATATATATTATATATATATATATACATATATATATACTGTATATATATATACTTTATATATATATATATATATATATATATATATATATATATATATATATATATATATATATATATATATATATATACTGTATATATATATTTCAATCTATCTAAACAGGATGTATACCATTTAACCCTTAGAGTATCCATGACGCACTTCTTTTTTGTTTTCTGGCTATTACTAAACGATTTTATTAAGATTAGGAAGGGTTTATGGAAATCAGAGGGTTGATTGAGATAGTCTTAACCCTTTTAATACCCACATATCCTTCCTGAGCTGTATAAAATCGTCTAATGATAGCCCAAAATACCTAACCTAACCTAACCTAACCTAACCTATATATATATATACAGTATATATATATATATATATATATAACGATATGTATACTATTGTAAATATGTTATTTTTAACTAATAAAATATATAAGATTTAAAACTGTGGTCTCATTCTGTCTTCTCTTTGCCGCGCCATACGGTACGGTAAAATATGCGCGAGTTTAGCTGAGTTAGCCATTAAATAGGCCGCGCGGAACCGTTCTCACCAGTGGTGCTGAACCATAATACAGTTGGGCTATATGCCACCCGGCTACACATCCTTCCTTCCTACCGTCTGGAGAGGTTTAGGAAGGCAGTGGGGGAAGACGTGGGCAAAGGGGCTTAAACGAACACTCCTTTTAACTATTATCTGGCTGCTATTAGACGATTTTATTCAGTTTAAAAAGGACCTACAGCAATATACAGGCTTCGAACTAATTCACTTCATCCTTTTTACTACCCCAGTTCCTTCTTAAACTGCACAAAAGCGTCTGAATATAGCCGTCTGGAGAGGCTTAGGAAGGCAGTGAGGGATAATGTGGGCATAGGGGCTGATAGATAGATAGATAGATAATAATTATAGTACTTCAGAGGCTTTGAAGTTCTATTTTAACTAATTATAGTCTGAATTTTGCTGAGGGCTGCCGTGGTGGTCAAGTGGTGAGCACGCTCACGTGTGAATCTGCAAGACCCAGGATCGAATCCCTGCCACGGCGGACATTTAGTGGGTGTGGTAGTACGTCCTAGCACGTTTCACATCCTGACGACGTATACAGACTAAACACACATAACAAAGCCACTCCAACAGCTTCCTCTCTCTCCAACACCCCTTCTCCCCTCTCTACACGCTTTAGAAGAATAGGAAAAGTAGAATGTAAATACGAGGTGCCGTTGTAAAGGCTTATCCCGCAATACTTCATCTGATCTGGTTCTGTCCAGAGGGATGTTTGGCATCCTCTACCCAACCTTACCCGTTGCTGTCTTTCTTTTTACCTGTATTTCGTTTCCTACTTCGGAGGAATCCTCCTCCCCTTGTGAATTTTACCTACTAGACGAGACAGAGAAAGGGGCTAGGGATTGCGAAAGTGGCCCCGAGCCCTAAGAAATGGAACTATATATAGTGTAGTTTCTGTTCGGGCTCTGTCTCGAGTCGGCCACACCCAGATATGGGGTATGTGCCTGAGTACATATGCACATACAGTACATACATTTCGCTGACAGTAAATTACCATGCACCTAGTTGTTAAAATTATGAAAACTTGGAAATAATACGACACACAGACAGAGCAGTGTCATATTTGTCCATCACTTTTCGAGAAATCGGTTGCTAAGGGTCTAAGCTTTCCCCCATGTGAAAACAATAGTACAGCAACCTTGATGTAGGATAACAATAAACTAATTTATTAATTCCACTCCCAACACCAAACACCTCCCAATGAAATTAACCTCTTCTGATGTACTTTTCAATATATTCTGGCAATTATTAGACGATTTTATTCAGTTAAAACAGAACCTCCAGCAATTAACAGGCTTCAAACTATCTCACTTAACCCTTCTCACGACCACAAATTATTCTTAACCCTTTGGCTGCGGCCTTGTTTGGGCTATTTAGGTCATATTCAGGCACTCCTGAATGATAAATCAACCATCTGCATTAAATGAAGTGTATTCTGCCGAAAACTAGGCGAAAATAGCTTCAAAATGACACCAGAACGGACCGTATATGTGGTCTGGTTCACCCGCAGTGATCCCAGTGAAACGCGGGAACCCTGCTATTATGTAACACTCGCTCGCTTGGCTGCACTTATGAGAGAGACAGAGAGAGACACGCGCGAGATACAGCCTAGCTCAGTGAACCGCTCGGTGCTCTGAGGGTCGGAGGTGGGCCCCTCACGCTCCCGCCCACTGTCACTCGATTTTTACGTTTTTTACAGGCTTTTAAAGCCTGGAAATTGCTGTAACTTGCCAAAACATTCCCGAACGTCACCCGCAGCAAAAGGGTTAAACTGCACATAATCGTCTAAATATAGCAAGACAAAAGTTCGAAAGACGTCGCCGGTGCAGAAAGGGTTAATAAAAGCATGTGATCCACTCGGGATGAGAGTTATCATCATCATTACCATTATTCCCAGACACAATCAATATCACTACAGTCCGTTCATTCTAGATAGGCCAGAAATCGTGACCCATAATCTCCGTAACTCAAAACAGGCTAGAGCAAATGGGCTGTAACGTTCTACACCTATTCCCTAGCCAAGTCTTCTTATCTGGTAAGAAACATTAGCTCGATTATTCTAGCCCTTTTTGAGTTATGAGAGATTATAGGTTACGATTTCTACCCAACCTAGAATGAACGGACTATAGAACAGGAGCTCTGTCTTTCCCTCCCTTCTAATTAATTCCCCAAAGAAATGATACAACAGAAGATATAATGCGAAGATAAGAGTAAGTAGCCAAGTCAGGAATGATGATGGCTTTAAAATGATGGCAAAAAGCAGACGGAGAGCATCTCCAAAACGGGTGCTTAACTCATCAGGGTAGAGAAAGTCTGCACAAGAATGTTGGTACCAGCTGACTCATAAACATCCTCCCTAAGTTGAATAAAGTCACTAAAAGTAGAGAGCATTGATTATTCTTGATAGCGTAATGGTAAGTGCGCGGAAGTTCGTTGTGAGTATCCTAGGTTCGAATCTTTGGAGTGCCACATATATTCATTAGCTTAATTGATTTAATTAATTGGGTTTATTTGTAAGTTAATTGGTGGGTTGGTGATAATATAGATGTATATGAGTTACGTATCTTAAGGAGTTTGCCTTCAAAATTCTTTATTACCTTTTATCAATCTATCGTTTAAATAATAGGGCAATGATGAACCAAAATATAATCAACATGTGTTTCATATTATTTAACAGTATCTAGTTAAATAGAAAGTATATCAATTATCTCTCTCTCTCTCTCTCTCTCTCTCTCTCTCTCTCTCTCTCTCTCTCTCTCTCTCTCTCACATCCTACAATCCTCTTTTCCTCTCTCATACCACCAACTTAAGGTTTGCATACATGAATAATCGCCAGAGAGGAAAGTGGGAGGAGGGAGTTCTTAGAGAGAGAGAGAGAGAGAGAGAGAGAGAGAGAGAGAGAGAGAGAGAGAGAGAGAGAAACAAATTATGGTGGAGGTATTTTTTTCGGGTTTTTGCATCTCTATCTGTTTTGAGAGTGAAATTTCAAAGCTATTTTATGGCTGGATCGGTGATAAATTTATGGAATATGCAGGTGAAAATATTCATAATTTTAATGTATTGCTGCATAGGCGGTGACACCATTAACTTTGAGATTTTACTATGTTTTTCCCATAGTTTGGCGATTTTAGGATTTGTGAAGACCTTTCGTGCCATATACTGTAGGTGCCAATTTTATCTTGGTGAGTGGTAGCAAGCTTGCATTTTTTTTTTTTTTTTTTTTTTTTCTATATTCCAACTTACTTCCTCTCGGGCATAGGCTGAGAGCCTTAACATTCACCGCTTTACAATGAACAGTGAAGCCTGTGAGGTCTTGTTCCAGTCTAGGGAGTGAGACATGTGAAGCACGTAGAGTACAACGAGCACCTGCCATCTTGCCTTCACATGAGGCATGGTGCTCACTCATGGCCCGAAACGACCCAATCTCTGAAGCCACCTCGTTCCCGTGCTTCACTGTCTCACCCCCTACACTCGGACTCTCACACTTACACACACACAACGCCACCTGTTGAGCAGATAACTCACCAGGCATTGCACCCCTATAGCATATTTTGAATATGGGAATATTCATACAGTGCTATTTAATCAGGGAACAATGAGGGTATTTCATTGACGTTTCGGTGGGCTTGTGGTAATGCACTGATACTCTAGGTACAGCACAAATTCCATCCCAATAATATCTTCCCATTGATACATCGGGATTTGAACCCGGGACCTTTGGATTACCAGGCCAGTGGCAAGACCACTCCACCACACCTCCCCAATTTAGGAGGAACCGGCCTTTGGCCAGGGCATTTCTTACTGAAAAATGCTCAAACTTCTCTCGAAGGCGTATTATTTTAAGCTTGATGGAGGTCTAGGGAGATAATTAAATATATAATAATACATACATATGCAGGTACAGTACAATACTACTACTACTACTACTACTACTAATAATAATAATAATAATAATAATAACAATATTAATTAAAGTTGCAAGCTACGTTGTGCGGGGTTCGAGCGGGGTTGCACGCAGGGTATTGTGTTGGATACAAGGGCTGTGCCACATATATCAAAATATCATGTATCTTATCGGGCATGGAGAAAGTACAGAAGGGATATAGTGTAGCCATTTTGGCTATGGCCACTTAGACCATTAAGGAGTGTGACCATTTTGGTTAAAGCTATTAATCCTGTACGAGTTGTTGTTGTTGTTGTTCCCTAAGCTGCCTGGCCGAACAGCCCCGAGTCCCTGAGGAAGGCCATGGCCACGATCGGGCTTTCTCACAGAGCTCTTATTGAGTGTAGATTGTGTTTTTGGCGTAAGTGGTTGTGTGAAATGCAGTCTTTTATGATGTGTTTAATGGTATGGGGTGCTGTGTTACATCCCGGGCAGGCGTCGACAACGGAGTCATCCAGTCTCTTCTGATAGCTCAGGAGAGCTGGATGGTGTCCGCATCTCAGCCTGGCCAGGTGGACTCTGTCCTCGCGAGGAAGAGAGGATTCGGAAGGATGGATTTCGGGAGGTCGTGCTTGCAGCTGCGTGTTGTCTGTGAGTGAGTGGATGGATCGGCGAGAGATATGAGTATGGATGTGCTTCTGGAAGTTGGTTCGGGGTGGGCAGGGAGGGAGAGAGGACAGTAATTGTGTGTGATACCGTGTGCTGGGTGTTGTTTTGATATTTCTTGGTGTCTGTGGGTGTGTTGCCATGTAGTTTAGTGGGTGGTCTTGGTTCGTGGAGGCTGCTGCCAGGAATTGAGTGCCTCTCATGTCCAGATGGTCTTTGACTTTGAGGATTTTGGTTTCTTGATGTAGGTGATCTGTGGGTGCAGTAGCTGTGCAGCCTGGGCTTTGTTTTGAATAGTCTGTAAGGTCTTATGATGTGTTTCAGCTAGGTTAGAAGCCCAGGCTGGGCTTGCGTATTCCATCACTGATCTTATGTATTGTTTATATACTGTGGTGGTAGTTTCTTTGTTGTGTCCAAATTTGGTGTGAGCAAGTGACCTGAGGGCATTAAGTCTGGGTGGTTTCTTTTTAATGTTTGTGGTGAGCTGTTTGAATGTGATATGAGTATCATATATTACTCCTAGGATTTTGGGTGTGTGTATGTGTTAGGGGTGTGTTCTTTATGGTGAGTTGAGGGATGTATTCATGTTTTCCTGTCCAGCTTGTTAGCAGGGTTGCGGTGGATTTGGCTGGGGCTAGATTAAGTCTGTTTGTAGTGCACCAGCCATGTAGTGTGTTGAGATAGGGTTGAAGGAGATCTGTTGCTCTTTTTGGGTCATGGTGTGTGCATGTGAGTGTTATGTCTTCTGCATAGGAGGCTAAGATTATTTGGGGCGTATTGGGTGTAGTTATATCGTGCATGTACAGATTGAAGAGTGCGGGCGATAGGACGGATCCTTGTGGGACTCCGTTTGGAAAGTTTCTGATTTTAGATGACTGACCGGCAAAAGATATGTGTGCACATCTGCCTGCTAGGAAGTTGGCCAGCCACCTTTTTGTGTTGTAGATTTTGTTTGTTAGGTTGTGGCGGGGATGGCATCGAAGGCTTTACTAATGTCGAGTGTGGCTAATCGTGATCTGTGTGGTGGTCTAGCTGAGTTGATGCCGTCAAAAGCTCTTTGTGTAAGGTCTGTAAGAAGAGTGTTTGTGGAGTGCAGTGGCCTAAAGCCATGTTGTGTTGGAGCTAGGTGTAGGTCGGGTGTAATTAGTTGTAATACTAGGCTTTCCATGACTTTGGAGGGGGAGCAAAGGAGTGTGATGGGGCGGTGCGAGGAGGGTAGCGTGGGGTCTTTGTTGGGTTTGGGGAATGTGGTGATGAGACCATGCTTCCAAATGTCTGGTATTGTGTTGTGTGAATAACTGTAATTTGATATGTTAGTGAGTGCTTGTATGCCTTGTGGTCCCAGGTGTCTGAGGTGTATGTTGCTTATGTTGTCTAGGCCACAAGCGGGTGAGTGCTTGAGATTGTTGATGATATGCTTTGTCTGGTGATTGGTGAAGGGTGTATAGTCAGGGTCTGTGGGGAATTGTTTCTTACGTCGGATGACACGTCAGTCGTCTTTGTGAGGTTTTAGGTGGCTGACATGTGAGAAGTGATTGATGAGAGTGTTTGCTTGTTGTTTACATGAAGGAGTAGAGTCTGTTGTTGTGATTGCAGCATGTGATTGTGTTGTGTTGCTGTTGGAAAGTGTGATGCTGTTTAGTGTTTTGTAGAGTTTGTTGGGGTTTGTTTTGTGATCAAGTGTTTGTAGGAAGTTATTCCAATTTAGTTTTTGTTGTTCTTGTATGTTGTTGTTAGTTTGGGTGTTGAGTGCTTGGATTTGTTGTGTGATGTCTTGTGTGTGGGGTGCTGGGGAGTGTTTCAGTATGTCGCATTGTCTGATGAGGTTTTGAATTTCTGGTGTGAAGTTGGGGTTGTGTCTTTTTCTGTTACCTCTTGGAATGTGTTTCTTGTCAGCGTTTTGGATAGTTTTATTGAGTATGTGTACAGCATTGTTGATGTTAGTGATGGGTGTAATGTTTAGAGTTGTGAAGTGTTGTTCTGTCTCATTTGTGAATGCTTCCCAGTTAGCTCTTTTATAATTGGTGTATGTGTGTTTTTGGCTAGCTGGGGTGAGTCTGGTTTTGGTGGTGATAATGATCGGGAGGTGGTCAGAGCCTAAGGTTCTGACCACCCTCCAGGATGTTGTGGGGGCGAGTTCTGGGGAGCAAAAGGTGATGTCTGGAGATGATGGGCTATAGAGGGCTTGGTGAGGAATATGGGTATGTTGATGGATGTCGTTAAGGATGATGAGGTTATCAGTTTGGTTTTGTAGTACCAGCCCTCTGTCTGTGTCGGGGTTGTCGACAAACCAGGCCGACGTCTTGGCGTTGAAGTCACCACCCAGGATGATGTGTGGGGTGTTTGTGATGTGTTGTAAGTGTGGTCTGTATTCATTTGGTACTGTAGGGTATGTATGTGTTTATGATGGTTATGTTGGAGTTGTTGCCAGTGCGTATTTTAATTGATTGTATTTCTGTTGTGTTATCATTTGGGGGAGGAGGGATTTGGTTTGTACACTGGTTACTATGTATGATATTTCTTTGTGTACCAGGGTGATGAGTCCACCGCCTCCGCCGACAGCCCGGTCTTGTCTGATGGTGGTGAAATCATGAAATGTGTGTGTTTTTTGTGTTGTGCAGAGTTTTGTTTCTTGTAAGATGGCAATGTGTATGTTGTGTTGTTTGATGAAGTGTGAGAGTTCGTGTTTCTTTGTGTTGATGCCATCTATGTTCAATTGGAGAATGTTAATGTTATGTGCACGATGTACCGGTATGTTTGGTGCTGCTGCACGATGATGGGAGTACAAAGGAGTACAAAGGAAATCAAGCAACAACAGTCCTAAGGACCCTTCTAGGCTGCTTGTCCTCCAAAACACTGAGGATCAAGTGTCCAAACAGTGGTTTAGAGTGGGTAAGGGAACATTGGAAAGGGAACTACTGCCCTGGAACTAATGTCCGTGGCAGGACTAGGAAGTTAGTAGGGGACATATGGGTTAGTAACTGAGGGGAGGATAAAATAAAGTTATTCATTTACAAACGCAGTCAGTCGCGGGTTTGATGCGAGATATTTGTCTATGCGGAGTTTAAATGAATCAACGGTGCTGCAGTCTATAACGTCTCGGGGAAGCCCATTCCACAAGTTGACAACTCGATTGAAGAAGAAATTCTTAGATTCGTGTGAGTTAAAAGATTTACCAATAATTTTGCAACCGTTTCCCCGCGTGTAATTAGATTGGTTGATAGTGAAGTACTTAATACAGTTCATATTGTCGATGCCTTTGATGATTTTGAACACTTGAATTAAGTCACCTCTTAATCTGTGCTGGGCTAAAGGAAATAGATTTAATTCTCTAAGACGCTCTTCGTATGGTTAGTTCTTTAGGCTAGGTATCATTTTGGTAACTCTACGTTGAACTCGTTCTAGCTTGTTTATGTCTTTTTGGTAATAAGGGCACCAGCATTGAACGCAGTATTCCAGAAGAGGGCAGACTAAGGAATTGTAAAGGGTTAGGATAACGTCTTTGGATTTATGCTCAAATGACCTGCCTATAAAGCCAATTATTTTGTTTGCCTTCTTAACAACTTCTGAACATTATTGACTCGGTTTTAGGTTACTCGATATTGTTACTTCCAGATCGGTTTCTCTGTTTACATTCTTAAGCTGAGTGCCATTCATCGAATAGTTTGCTATGGGGTGGGGGTGAGGGAGGGGGTGGGGGTGGGGTGAGGGAGGGGCTGGGGGTTGGGGGTGAGGTGGGGGTGGGGATTGGGGAGCAGGAGATGGGGGTTGGAATGGATTAGGATGGGGTGTGGTGTGTTGAGTTGAGGATGTGGATGGTATGGGAAGATTAGGTTGGTTAGGGAAGAGAGGTGGACGGGTTTTAGGGGGGGGAATGGATGATATGGGAAGGTTAGGTGGGTTGGGGAGGAGAGGTGGATGGGTTTTAGGCGAGGGATTTGACTGGGAGAGGGAGGGGCGTGAGGAACAGGTCCAGGTGTTCGTGTAGTGTTTCTTGGAGGCAAGTGTTGTGCAGGTGAAGTGGGTCCAGTTCCTGCATGAATTTCAGAGAACTGAACCCTTAGTGTGGCGACTAGAAGTGATGGGTTTTGAGCAAGTTGGACATATGTATGTGTAGGTGGGTCCTGGGTTGCTCTCAATGTCTCCGGCTAGAAGAAGTCTTCGAGAAATGACAGCCGGAGAGTCATTTCTCGGTATAGGAAAAACTGTGTGATGTGTGTGTGTGGTGTGAGAGGTGTGGAAATTCCCAGCGCGACCGAAGCCGCTCCAAGGACTCCTGTACGAGTAGGCATAATTGCGCGAAATTGCCTTCATTCCCTGCTCATTTTCATGCATAAGCAAAAGCCAGAGCGTAATACAATTATGTCTTCGTGAAAGTACGGTAATAGCTTTCAAATTACTCCTGAATCATCCCTGTATGACGTCTGGTTTTCTTGTAAGGATCTTGCAAACGAAGGGCAAAATTGCTAAAAATTACCAAATTCGATAGGCGACATCGCTAAAAATTACCAATTATTTTCTGTTTTCGCTATGTGTGAAGCTGCACATAAGTGAGCTCTCTCTCACACAAACCTCAGTGTCGTGGCGGGGCCTGTAGGCTCCGGCTGACGTCCATCCGTGCTGCTTGCAAAAGCTGGCCTGGCTCACAGGCTACAAAATAGCCGGAAAATCGTCTCCGTCATATGAGGGGCCCCGCGGGAATTGGGATAAGAAGTGTGGTTGTTTTGATTATTTGATAGGGTCACCATAAGGGTAATGGTGTGGCATTTTTTCTGTACAGAAGCTTGGCCTTTTTGGTTGGGGCTTCTTAGGAATGTGACCTTTTTCGTTAGCCATGGAGAAACTGCAGAGGTACAAATTATTATAAGCAACCTCATGTTAAAAATATCTTATATATTTTTGTTTAGCTTTACTTGGCATTCCTCTTCCTCTATGTATCTAGCAATTTAACCCCCTCAAACTCCTTATGACGCGATGGTGTGGTAATTACCCCGGGCCAAAAAGCTCTAAAAGACGATTGAGTGATAACTCAAGCGAGCTTGAAATACGCAGGCGTTTCGTTCATGGTCACCCCTTCGGGGATCAAGGTGTCCGGCAATATATACCGGTAGGCTATAGATAAATTCATTTTTGGGCTATTTCTTCCATTTTATTTATCCTGTTAAAGTGCTTGATTGATTTTTGTGCTAATGTAGTTAGTATTTGGTGTAATTTTACATATTTCAGCTAAATCTGAAGAGCACATGCAATTTATTTGTGCATGTTCAGTAAATATTGCTGGGGAAAGGGTAAACGTATTCATCTTTTGGGGTATTAATTCTATGTTTTTATCCTGTTTCTGTGATTGATTGAGTTTTGTGCTAATGTAGTTGGTATTTGGTATAATTTTACATATTTTAGATAAATCAAAAGAGCACATGCAATATATTTGGGCATTTTCAGTCAATATTGCTGGGGAAACGGTTAACATACAGTATTCATCATAGGAAGGGAAGAGGATGTGTAGCTCAGATCTTTGCCCTGAAATATGTTGTGGAGAAATATCTTGAGAAGGGACAAAAGTTGTATGCTGCTTTCATGGACTTGGAGAAGGCCTATGACAGAGTTGATAGAGAAGGTACCGGTATGTAGAAAGTACTTGGAATATACGGAGTAGATAACAAGTTGCTGAAAGCAGTGAAAAGCATGTATGAGGGTGCAAAGGTGTCAGTATGTGTTGAGAATGAACAGAGCGAGTTCTTTGATCTGAATTTTGGGTTAAAGAAAGGGTGTGTGATATCCCCGTGGTTGTTCAATATATACTGAACTGTATATGGATGGAGTCATAAAAGAAATGCAAGGATGAGCAGTGGATGTTGGTGTACCACTAATAAGGGAAGGCAACGAGTGGAATGACAGAGTTGATAGAGAAGGTATGTGGAAAGTACTGAGAATAAATTATGGAGTAGATGGCAAGTTGCTGAAAGCAGTGAAGAGTATATATGAGAGTGCAAAGGTATCAGTACGTGTGAAGAATGAACAGAGGGAGTTCTTTGATCTGAATGTTTGGTAAAGCAAGGGTGTGTGATGTCCCGATGGTTGTTCTATATATACAGTATATGGATGGAGTCATAAAAGAAATACAAGGAAGAGCAGTGGATGTTTGTGTACTGCTGTTTGCTGACGATATGAATGGGAGTTGCAGGGTCTGGTAAATATGTTTGGAACAGTGTGCGAAAAATGGAATCTGAAGGTAAATGCGGGGAAGAGCAAGGTTATGGTCTTCGAAAGGGGTGAAGCCACAGAGTGTGAGGTGAAGTTGAACGGTCAGGCTATGGAGATTGTCAGCTCATTTAAGTATCTTGGCAGTGTACAGAGTAAAGATGGGAGTATGGATGAAGAAGTGTGGGAGAGGGTGCAACAGGGGAAGAGGGTTGTAGGAATGCTGAAAGCAGTAACATGAAAATTATAGGGTGGTCAGCATGGAACTTAAGAAGTCATTGCATGAGTGTGGTAATCCCGACACTGACTTACGGAAGCGAAGCATGGACGTTGTTGGAGAGATTCAAACCAAGAGTGAAAGGGATGGAAATGAGTTACTTGAGAAGTGTGTGCAGAGTTACATGGAGGGATAGACAGACGAATGAGGAAGTACGAGAGAGGTGTGGTGTGAATGTACTGGAAAGTGCGAAAAAGAACACCTTGAGATGGTTCGGCCATGTGGAACGTATGGCAAGCGAGAGAATGACTAAGAGCGTGTACGAGAGAGGTGGAAGGACAGAGGGAGAAATAAACCGAGAGAGAGGTGGAATGATGGAGTTAAGAAGTATGTGCGTGAAAGCGGTGCTGGATGGGAGGAGGGGCGTCGACTGACTGGGGACAGAGGTGCATAGGGGTATTTCGTTCGTGGCCAATCCTTCGGGGATCAAGGCGTCCGTCAATAGATAGATAGATAAATTCATCTTTAGTGCTATTTCTTACATTTTCTTTATCCTGTTAGTGTACTTTATTAAATTTTTTGGTAATGTAGTTGGTAATTGGTGTAATTTACATATTTCAGATAAAGGATGTCAACAGAATAACAAATGATGAGCTGAAGAGACGTTTAGGTATAAAGAGTATTAGCGAGGAGATGCGTACAAGTAAACTGGGATGGTATGGACATGTGGAGAGAATGGATGAACAAAATTGGGTGAAAAGATGCAGGTCTGTGATTGTGGAGGGAGCTGCACCAAGGGGTGGACCGAGTAAGACCTGGGATCAGACTATACGTGCCGATCTCAAATCCAAAAACTTGACAAGTAAAGCATCCCTTAACAGGGTTGCCTGGAACGCCGCCATTAGGAAAAGAGACTGAAACTGCACATCTGTGTGGAGCACTCAGTCTTAAAATGTTATGTACGTATGTATGTATAAATCTGAAGAGCACATGCAATCTATTTAGGCATTTTCAGTCAGTATTGCTGGGTAAAGGGTTAACATATTAATCTTTTGGAGTATTTCTTCCATTTATTTATCCTGTTAGTGAGTTTTATTGATTTCAGTGCTACTGTAGTGGTATTTGGTGTAATTTTACATATTTTAGATAAATCTGAAGAGGACATGCAATATATTTGGGCATTTTCAGTCAGTATTGCTGGGGAAACAGTTAGCATACTGTAGTCATCTTAGGAAGGGAAGAGGATGTGTAGCTCAGATTTTTGCCCGGAAATGTGTTGTGGAGAAATATCTGGAGAAGCGACAAAAGTTGTATGCTGCATTTATGGAGTTGGAGAAGGCCTATGACAGAATTGATAGAGAAGGTATGTGGAAAGTACCGGTACTGAGAATATACGGAGTAGATGGCAAGTTGCTGAAAGCAATGAAGAGCATGTATGAGGGTGCAAAGGTGTCAGTATGTGTGGATAATTAACAGAGCGAGTTCTTTAATCTGAATGTTGGGTTAAAGCAAGGGTTTGTATGATGTCCCCATGGTTGTTCAATATATACCGGTACAGTATATGGATGGAGTCATGAAAGAAATACAAGGAAGAGCAGCGGATGTTGGTGTACCGCTGATAAGGGAAGGAAACGAGTGGAAGTTGCCTCAACAGTACAGTACCGGTACTACTGTTGCTGACAACACAGTTCTGATGAGCGATAGTGAATGAGAGTTGCAGGGTCAGGTAAATATGTTTGGAACAGTGTGTGAAAAATGGAATCTGGAGGTAAATGCTAGGAAGAGCAATATTACGGTCATTGAAAGGGGTGCAACCATAGAGTGTGAAGTGAGGTTGAACGGCTATAAAGAATGTCAGCTCATTTAAGTATTTGGGCAGTGTGTTGAGTAAACATGTGAGTAGGCCTATGGATTGTGACACCTCCCGGCGTTAGCAGAATGGTTGCGTGGGGCATTGCAGCTCGCTAGCGCTCGCCAGGATGGGGGGATGGGCTACAGTTGTCCTAGAATGATCTGCTTTATTTAATTAGTGTCGTGTTGCCACAGACAATCTAGAAATGGTCTTTGTTTTGGTCTGTGACCGCGCCTTATATTTTATATTCGCTATAATATAAATGTTGCTTGTGTGGGAGGCGAGCGAGAGAGGGTGAGGGAGTACACCTGGCAGCGGGGTGAGCTATGACGCGGCTCGCTTGGGCGCTGACGGCGTTGGCGGCCGGGTGGTCAACTAGTCCCTTACCATCGCGGCCTCGTGTTCTTTACCAGCTCAGAGCTTGCCTGACACGCGTATCGCCTACATCCTTTGCAATTCTGTCCCCCATACTCGCCACTTTGCATACTATTTCTCTCTCTCGACTTCTCCTTTCTCATTCTCTAATATTTATTAAACTCAACATCCCTTCTGGTTTCAGCATAGACGTTCACCGTCGACCAGTCGTATTGTACGCGAAGCTCTCAGATATTTCCATGTATTAGGTTAAGGAGGTATTATGCTTTATTGAGGTTAGAGAGACAGACTTTTCCGTATGTGTCCTCTCTCGGGAAGGTTGTAGACCGGTACATGTCTCCCTGGCAAGGTGTTGAGTGATTCTGCTTGGTTATCTAAAGCTAGACTGGGGGTAAGGTTACTGTGTCGTTGTCTCCGATGTGTGCAGTGTTAGCTAAGCCCTGCACGACATCGACAGGTACTGTGGGAGCCTAAGTTGTCTTCGGGTGGGTTTACTTTGCGAGCACAGCGCTGTGGTGTGAGAGGGCCATAGCCTATCCCTCATAACATAGTGCTGCCTCTTTGTGTTGACTTCTGAGGGATCGCCAGGATAGAACTAGGTACTAGAGACCTAGATTTATCAAGAGATCATCCCAGTCATATAACGTAATCTTCATTATCCCACCTTCGGACAACGTTAGGCTACGAGCCGCATGCTCACCCATTGTTGCCCTGCCTTGATACCCCAGCTAGACTTTATTAACTGAGCAGACACTGGTTAGAGATAAGCCCCCATTAATATATGTATGCAACATTATTATTCACTGCACTTTTGAGCCGAGGTTGTTGTTGAGTTGCACAACCCTAGTAGGCTGTTGCGTTGTGTCACGAAGCATTTCTTTAGTTGTCGAGCATTACTACCTTTGCGCAGTCTTTATTATTCGCCTGCCTATTATTACTATATGTCCTAGTATTTATTGTGACCCGTATTCTGCATTATAATTGTTCAAGATTCTTTACGAACATCTTCCCAGCATCAGACTTATTTCAGAAGTTTCCAGTTGATGTTGCAGGACTAGCCTTGCACTTTCTTTAATACAGGAGTGCCAGTTATTTGAGTATCTACCGTAACGTTAATTAATCACGTTAACTATCTTTTCTTTGTGTAACCTAATCGAGTAATCTTTTACTGTTTGAGAATAGGCTGTTTCATCGAGCGTCAGCCTAGTGTGTGTGCACCAGTTACCGAGTCATAGGATACCTCGTTGTCCAGGCACGACTCAGGGCGGTAATGGTGTTTTGTTTTCCAGTGTTTAAGGCAGGAATCTAGTGTTACCGTTGTTGCATTTTGCCATTATCTAGTCCAATGTTGAAGAGCCCTGTGTCTTTGAGAACCTGGATCGTAACAAATGGCGACCTAGCTCAGGATCTTGTGAACTAAGAGATAATTGCAGGATTGTTGTGGTCATTTGTTTTATTGAGGAATATAGTGGGCACGTTAATTTTTTTTTGGCAAAGTAGTATAGCACTTGAGAGTCTTCAGACATTTTTGGCAAGTGAATAGTGCTACATAAGAGTTTGGGGTACTTCTTTTCTGAATATTGTGGTGAGAAATTTTTGTGAGCATCATGTCTTATACCGGGTCAGAGGAGAATGGAGACACAGTACGTAATGTCGAAACTGAGGAACAGCAGCATGATGAAAGGGTTAATCGGGTGAACTGTGAGGAGGATGCTAGGATATTTTTGCAATGGCCTGTTACTGCCGAGCGGTTGGAGGGTCTGGATCGGTACGGTCTTCAATGCCTGGCCACAGCTATCGGTCATGCGGTTACTAGCAGCATGACCAAGGATAACTTGATAACGTGTGTACTGGGCAGGGTGACTGGTGAGCGAGATGGGTTGAGTGCTCAGAGCCCTTCGGCCATGCTTCCCCTACACTCGACTCCCAGCCGTCCCAGTAGTTTGCCGACCCCGGGTACGCTCCCGCAGTTGGGTGGTGACTGGCAGGGTGGGTTGCCCCGGGGGGGACCACCGGTAATTTCAAACATTGTAGCACCTTCACCTCCTCCAGGGTTAACTCCAGAATTATTGTATCAGCTCGAATTAGCTAAGATCGAAGAGAGAAAGGCTATCAGGGTATCTGAGCTTCAGCTTCAGCAGCAACAAAGGGCAGGTGAGCTTCAGCAGCAAATAGAGCTAGCAAAAATCCAAGCCGAGTCGACTAGGTACTGTGCCGACATGGACGTAGAGAAGTCGCGAGTAGAGACAACGGGACAGCGACTTGGGGCTGGTAACCGTGTTCATGAGCAGTCTCTCTCGCACTTATTGAAACTGGTTCCGGTGTTTGATGAGAGTGGTGTTACAGAATTTTTCGCACGCTTTGAGAAGAAGTGCCAGGAACACCAGTGGCCAGAGAATAAATGGGCAGCACTTGTATCCTCTAGATTAATAGGCAAGGGTCTTAGAGCCTACGATGCGTTGCCTATAGAGTCTTGTATTATCTATGAGGAACTCAAGGAGGCTGTCCTGAGAGCATACGAACTACAACCAGAGACGTACAGGTTGAAGTTCCGGGGTGTTGCCAAGGGTCGGGAGAGCACCTTTTTGGAGCATGCCCGGGAGCTGTCCGATGCTTTTGGGAATTGGCTGAGGTCGGAGAAAGCTACTACGTTTGACGACATTAAACAGTTGGTGCTTTTAGAGCAGTTTTTCAAATGCACGGGCGGCGAGCTGACGTTAAACCTTAAAGAAAAGCAACCAAAAACTCTACAGGAGGCAGCTGAGATGGCTGACCTCCGGCTATCACTAATTCGTGGGTGCGGGTCTGCCCAGCGTAGTGAGGCAGGTAACAAGGGGCGTGATGCCCCACCCCCCCGAGTTAGTGATATACCTTATGCAAACAAGTACAAGAGCCATGATACCAAGACTGACCACAAGACTAGCACCGTCCCATTTAAGAAGGGGCCGGGCCCTTCCCAGTACCAAGGGAAGCCCAAAGGGGAGTTGGAGTGTTATCATTGTCATAAAAAGGGGCACTTTGCAAGAGTCTGTCCTAGCAAACCACCTACAGCAGCTGTGTCTTTGGCCTGCAACATTGGTGTGTCTCCGAAGTCATCTGAGTTTGCCCGGGGCAGTTCGTCAGAGGCTGAGGCACAGTCAATGCAGAAGCACCTGGGAGGCTCGAACCCTGCTCAGGATGTTTTTTGCGACCATAGAGGGCGGGGTTGCGTGATGTGGGCGGGGCGCAAACATGGAGTAGAGGTCTTGCGTGATACAGGTGCTTCCCAGACTCTGATGAAAAACTTGACTGGCTACCCTATAAACGCGGCTCGGGTGGTGGTGGTGCAGGGTATTAATGCAACTCGGTCATACCCGCTAGTGCGGTTGGAGTTGGAGGTGGATGGTGTGGCATGTGAATTGGATGTCGGGATTGTGGAGAAACTGCCAGTGGAGGGCGTCGACCTTCTTCTCGGCAACGACTTTGCAATGCCCGCTTCTGAGGTTCTACCCTTAGTCGTTGCCGAGAGGCCGGCCGACGTGAGTAGGGAAGAGCAAGAGTGGGTCGAGCGGTGCCAGACACAACCCATGGCGTGTGTTGTCACCCGAGCTCGGGCAGCTAAAGTGTCACAGCCTAGTCCTCCGTCTTCAGACCAGCGGAGGAACAATCAACAGGAGGAGGCTAAAGCTGGAGTTGGTTTTAAGAGTTTTGACTTGGCGGCTCTCCTGGGAGATTCAGTATTAGCACCATTACTTAATTCTGGAGTAGCCCCTGGGCCTGTCATCGAGAGTGACGAGGCTGGGCATGACGAGTCTCCACGACAGCAACATTATGTACATCGAGAGAGACAGAGGGAGCAGCCCAGTATCGGGGAAAGTCATGCATTGCTCCGGGAGCAGTTAGATCGCTTGGCACCCTCAGATATACGTCGGTTGCAACTAGAGGACCCTGAGCTCCAAACGTGTGCTAATGGAGCTGTAGAGCTCGACGAGGACGGCGATGCACAGCCAGGAGATTTTTTTTATTTAAAAGGCATCCTCTATAGGCGTTTTCAAGACCCTAAACGTAGTTGGCAAGAGGGGTCCGGAGTAGTGGACCAGTTGGTGGTGCCACGGGAGTGCAGGGATAACCTACTGAGGTTGGCGCATGACATACCACTGGCAGGACATCTAGGGGTGAGAAAAACGGTGGCGGCTTTAGAAAAATTGTTTTGGTGGCCGGGGTTGAAGGGGCAGGTGGTAACCTGGATAGCAAGGTGTCATACGTGCCAGAGGGTTGGAAAACCTAACCAAACAATTCCGAGAGCCCCGTTGCACCCCATTCCTGTCAGTGGACCGCCCTTCAGTAAGGTCATCATTGATATGGTCGGACCCCTACCCCCTACTAGTGCCGGTAATAAATTTCTATTAACTATCATGGATGTGGCCACTCGTTATCCTGATGCATATCCAATGAGAAATGGCACGGCGAAAACTGTTGTCCGGAACCTGCTCTTGTATTGCTCGCGGTATGGTTACCCGCAAGAGGTGCATTCGGACCAAAGTTCTAATTTTACATCTAATCTGTTCAAACAAACTATGATTCAGCATGGCAGCAGCACTGTCGTCTCTTCTGCGTATCACCCGGAGAGTCAAGGGGTGTTGGAGAGGTGGCACGCCACGCTGAAAAGCATGCTTCGATGTTACTGCGCAGAGAACGGAAAGGATTGGGACCTTGGTCTGCCGTATGTTTTGTTCGCGGCAAGAGAAGTACCTGGAGAGAGTCTCGGTTTCAGTCCGAATGAGCTTGTTTTCGGGCATCAGGTGAGGGGTCCTCTCCACATGGTGAAGGAGATGTGGGAGGGCACTGGGCATGTTGTTCTGTGAGATGGGTTGCAGCCTCTTGTTCCTGAGCGACGGGAGGAGTTGTTTACTAGGCTGTGGCAGTCCGTCCGCATGTTTGTTGCTTCTCCAGGCCTGATGTATGGGGTAGAATCCGACATGGAGGCTGGAGACAGTGCAAGGCTCGAGTTGGTTCCCTACCGTGTGAATCTTGCTCGACAGCCTGTTGTGAAGGCGGAGCTGGACAGCGTGTGGAGAGGGGGTCTGAGGGATGAGGGATATCGTGAGTGGTCGTTGCCAGTGGCTTTGCAACCTGAGTTTGGTGGCAGAGTCCGTGTGTATGTTGATTGCAAGAGTGTGGAAGCATTATCCCTGACCGACGCCTATCCATTACCCAGAGTTGACGACACCATAGACCGCTTCGGGGCTGCCTCGCTCATCACGAAGGTAGAACTAGTGAAGGGTTATTGGCAGGCCCCGTTGCCGGAAAGAGCGAAGAGAAGTGCCAGTCTTGCGATGAACTGGGCAGTTTATCAGTGTCAGGTGTTGTTGTGCTGCCGGAACACAAGTTGGATGTGTGGCATGCTAAGGGCACTGATAATGTTTTGGCTTTGTTTGCAGGGGAACCCTCGCTGTCTGTCGTGGGTGGAGGATCCGGGGTAGGCTACCACAGTATGTTGGTATAGCCTCCTGTCTTGGCTCGCGGTGTATTTTTGCGCTGGTGCTTGTTGGCTCGCGTGTGTAGCATCAGCGTAGGGTCGCAGGGCAGGAGTTGTTGGCTTTGATTAGAAGAAAGTTAGGCTACATCTATAGTAGCCGCCAAAAACAACATTAAAATAAAATATGAAAAATTAAATAAAAAAAAAACTCTTTCTTTTTGATAATTAATTTTAAGATAATATTATAGCTGAGTACTGAGTGCAGATGATTTTCCCTCAGTAGGCTGTGCTTCTTAAAGCTCGCTCTGGGAGCACAATGTTATGAATTAATGTATTATATTTGGGAAGGGTGATAAGATTTTTTATATATAAATGTTGTTGCATTTTTTTTGAGGAGACTGAGCTTGCATTCCATGAGTGGCAGAGTGGTTAGGAGTGGCAGATTCTAGCGACATTCTGCCTGTTCAGATATGGGCTCATGGTTGAGTGTCCCATATCTTGGGGGGGGGTGTGACGCCTCCCGGCGTTAGCAGAATGGTTGCGTGGGGCATTGCAGCTCGCTAGCGCTCGCCAGGATGGGGGGATGGGCTACAGTTGTCCTAGAATGATCTGCTTTATTTAATTAGTGTCGTGTTGCCACAGACAGTCTAGAAATGGTCTTTGTTTTCCAGTGTTTAAGGCCGGGGGTGGATCTAGTGTTACCGTTGTTGCATTTTGCCATTATCTAGTCCAATGTTGAAGAGCCCTGTGTCTTTGAGAACCTGGATCGTAACAGGATGAAGAAGTGTGGGAGAAAGTGTAACAGGGGAAGAGCGTTGTAGGAACTCTGAAAGCAGTAAGAAGAAATAGGGTGGTCAGCATGGAAGTAAAGAAATCCTTGCATGACAGTGTGGTAATCCCGACATTGACTTATGGGAGGGAAGCATGGACGTTTCTGACTGGAATTGATCATTGATAATCATCGGTTATGCTAGTTGGAAAATTAGTGTGGTAGAATGTAGAGTTCGGGTGTACCGCCAGCCTTGTTTACACTAGACGCGGAGCGGCGGAGGACGCTGGCCATCATGTTCCCGTCTATTTGACTGCTTTTGGATACAATAATAGGTTGAGGGGGGTCACCCCCCCATGACATATTGTCATCATCATATATATTGCCAGCAGGAGGCAAATAACAAAAAAAAAAACGCCTTCAAAATAGACGCGAACTAAAGGCTGGTTCACACATAGCCGAGTCGGTGCGCGAGTCCAACACGAGTGATGAAATTTTGCTATTCAGCAATGACCCGTCGATACTCCTCAACACTCGTATAGACTCGTGCTACGCTCGTGTATACTCTTTGTTTACTCGACACACTCGTGGGTACTCGCCACGAGGTCCAAAAATGTCATGCATGCATGAAATTTTTGGGTCCCGTGGCGAGTACCCACGAGTGTGACCTAAGTACGTGTAGACTCGTGTACATACGTGTTAACTCGTGTTTGACTCTGAATAACTTCGTTATTCGTGTTAACTCGTGTTGACTCGTGTAAACCCGTGTAACACTCTTTGGTGATTCGTCGCTTTTCGTCATCATTTCGACGTTGACGAAGCAACACGTGTCTACACGCAACAACACGTATGTAACACACATGCAACACGTATCAACAAGAGTAGAAAGTACGAATGTGAGTGCCAAAATTTGGTGCCCCCATGATGCCAGAGTTTACACGATTCAAACACGAGTGAAAACATGAGTAAACAAGAGTAAACACGATCCAATGAGAAAAAAACACGAGTGTAACACGAAAAAGCAAGTGTCATTTGAAATACCGTTATTTAAAAAATGTAGGACGAATCAACGAGAGTTTACACGAGTTTACACGGATGTAACACGAGTTAACACGTGTGCAACAGAGATCCAACGAGAGTCAACGCATTGTCTTTCGTGTTGATCCGTATAACAATCGTGTTGATCCGTGTAACAATCGCATTTACTCGTGTTAGACTCGTCCATACTCTTTGTTTATATGCCCTGGAATGTGGCCATTATTTTTCAAATTTTTGACACTCGTGTTGGGTTCGTGTTACACTCGTTTTGACTCTCAGTTACTCGTACAGACTCTTGCATGAACACGTGTTGACTCGTATTAACTCGAGTTAACTCGTGTTACACTCTCCTTGACTCGGGAGCAATTGCTACTCGCGGCCGACTCAGCCTCCAGCGACGGCAATAATCGACGAGTGTGACTCGTGTTGGACTCGCGCACCGACTCGGCTATGTGTGAACCAGCCTTTAACCACGGTGATCGACATATGTAAACATGACGGCGGCGGTGTCGGCGTCGGACACTTGCGATAATGTTCCCGTCTATTTTGAATGCCATTGGATACAATAATATGTTGAGGGGGGGCTTTGCCCCCATGACGTGTTGTCATCATCATATAATTATATTGCCAGTAGGGGGAAAACAACCAAAAAAATTGCCGCAAAGCCCTCCCCTCAACATATTATTGTATCCAATGGCAGTCAAAATAGACGGGAACATGATCGCAAGCGTCCACCGCCGCCGCCGCCGTCATGTTTACATGGTCGATCGCCGCAGTTACTGTAAGTTCGAGTTTATTTTGAGTTTTTGACGACTATTTTTTTGGGTTAGGCCTATTTGCCCCCTGCTGGCAAATTATATGATGATGACAATATGTCATGGGGGGTGTTTGCCCCCTTCAACATATTATCGTATCCAACGGCATTCAAAATGGACCGGAACATGATGGCAAGCTTCCGTCGCCGCTCTGCGCAGTGTAAACAATGGTGGCGGTACGCCCGAACTCTACATTCTGCCCGGCTAGGCCTATATTATAGGCTACAATAAATAAGTAGGCTAGGCTATTTTATCTATAGGCTATGCCTAGTCTAATATTACAATTTAAGGTAGCATTCAAGTTGACTACAGCAGGACTTACCCTTGCCCAGGTATAGGCTATCCTAGTGTTTACTAGGCCTATACCCCTTTTAACACCTTACGAGCGGCCTATGCGGTTTATTTATGTGTACCGCCCAGCGGGGTGTTTTTAGCCAAAATAGGGCTGTTTATGTGATCATTTTCATGCCTAAATAAGACCCAGAACGTAAAACAAGTACCTATCCCTGAAAGGGCATAAACAGAGCTTTCGAATGACACCATAACGATCCTTGTATGATGGATAGTTTTCTTGCAATAACCGTGCAACGCGAGTGCAAAAAGCAGGTAATTCGGTACTTTCGGTACATAATTGAGTATGTAGCGAGTGAGAGAGGGAGGAGGGAGCTGAGATTTGTGTCAGTAGGTTCGCCGCGGTGGTCTGGAGCAGTCATACGCTCGCTAGTCTCCTGCCACCACTTGTCTCTCTCTCTCAGCCACATTACGTGCTGAAATTGCCACTCGAGTTATGTCGAGCGCCGCCACATAGTCCAGCTTTATTAAATACGACTTAAGTGGTGAGCCGCTAATAAAGGGTTAAAGGACATTAGCCTAGCCTAACCTAACAACCTTACCTAACCTATTATAGTAGGCTATTATGGGTGGGGGCTGCCGCCCCCACACCCCAATTTTTGGTGTATTTGTCTATTTTGTCTGTGAAGTGGGAATTTTTTCAATTTGTCGGTAACGAAAATCCTTCATGGAGAAAAATATGGCGAATATATTGTTGCCTATTATCTCTAATAAATTGTTTCTCATAATGCTGCAGTAGTGTCGTTTAAAATACCAACCATTTAATTGTGTGCCTTTAAAAATGACCTAAATTAGGCTATAGGCTACTGGAAGATTAGAAGAATCTTTAACCCGTACAGCCCCAACGACGCGTCTGACGCGTCGGCGATGTATGTAACGCACAGCCCCAGCGACGCGTCTGACGCGTCACCCTAATTGCGCCGACCGTAACCTCAGGTGTAGCCACTCAAGAGGGCTCAGATTTGTATGGGAACTGTGTACGTATCCCACGCAACTGTGCCGATGGTTGAAAACTCTCAAAGTCCACGTGCGTGCGTGTGAGCGCGCAATAACCTGTTTTTTGGGGGTAATTGCCTTCAATTTTTTACTCTTGTAAAATACATTTTCGGGGGCTCTGTAGGACCATTCTTTAAGCTTTTTGAGCGGTTTTTCGTGGTTTTTCCTTCATTCCCAACCAATTCGCTATTGTTTCTGGAATAAAACAATTTTTTGAAAACCGGCCGGGTTCTGGTGAACAAACATTACAAAACTAGCCGGGGCTCCACGGGTTAAGAAAGACTAGGTTAGGGTTATTGTCGTGCCAAAGCTAGATTATAGCCTAAATATAAAAGGAAGTGAATAGAATGAAATATGCCGAAAAAAATCGCCGTCAAAATAGACGCGAAGTTAACCGAGGCGATCGCCCTATGCAAACATGACGACCGTACACCCGGTAACTACATCCATCCCATTAAAAGTTACTGTGGGACACAAAATATGTTGAGGGGGTCTCTGCGGCTCTGCCCCCCCACGTCGGCCCGTCACGTATTATGATGTACGGTAAGTCATCATCATCTGTGCTAATTCATAGGATCCCCAATTAACACCTTACGAGCGGCCTATGCGGTTTATTTATATGTACCGCCCAGCGGGGTGTTTTTAGCCAAACTAGGGCTGTTTACGTGATCATTTTCATGCCTAAATAAGACCCAGAACGTAAAACAAGTACCTATCCCTGAAAGGGCATAAACAGAGCTTTCGAACGACACCATAACGATCCTTTTATGATGGCTAGTTTTCTTGCAATAACCGTGCAACGCGAGTGCAAAAAGCATGTAATTAGCCACTTTCCCGATACAATTCCTTATATAGCGAGTGAGAGAGGGAGCTGGGATTCGTGTCAGTATGTTCGCCGCGGTGGTCTGGAGCAGTCATACGCTCGCTACTCTCCTGCCACCACTTGTCTCTCTCTCTCAGCAACATTACGTGCTGAAATTGCCACTCGACCTATGTCGAGCGCCGCCACATAGTCCAGCTTTATTAAATACGACTTATGTGGTGAGCCGCTAATTAAGGGTTAAGGACAAAGTCAATCAACAGACGAAATAAGCTCCCAAATTACAATGACATAGCAGCCCGCCGTTTATGGGCGACTTTTTACACGTCATTTTAAATGTTACTTTCCTGCCTGGTCTAGGCCTAATAGATTTTCCAAAGAATCAAACTTAAATTAAAAGGAAGTAGCCTAGCCTACAGTTTATAGGAAGGCTATTCCAACATGCATTCCAGAACTTAGGCTAGAATAGGCCTAGGCTATATGAAAATTTGTGGGTGGTCTGCCAAAAAAGAATCACTAGGCCTATTAGGCTATGGGTAGGCTAGTATGGGGTGCATTTTGCAAATCTTCTGAACTCTTAGGCCTAGGCTAGGCTAAATTAAAACTCACAAAATCTGAGTAAAACCAGCACTAGAATTTTGTCTTGTCTTGTCTTGGGGGTTAAGGGCAACCTCAGGCGAATACTCGCCCGCTCCGGCCCTACCGTAGTCGCGGAGATCCTATGTCACAATTAAATTAGTTTATAGTTAAGGTTAAAATTCACCACCGTGTCACTTTCACTCTAGGTCATTCGTAGAACCGTAACACTGTAAAGGCAACAACCCAATAGCAGGTCATCAGGTGGCGAACCAGAGACCTACAAACCGCGGTACGGTACTAGGGCCAGAGCAATGTCTTGAAGCGAGGTGCCCTTATCAACCAACCCCAGACAATCCAGTAGGAGCTGTCGGAAGGAATCCATCTTTGAAGCCAGAAAGGGACGCCCATCCACATGCTCAGTGACGGGACGAGGCTTAGGAGGCATATGTAGGACGACCAGATGTAGGATGTGGAGGGGAAGAGGTACCGTACGACGATACATGGGATGCGGAGACTGCAGAGGGAAGAGCTCGTCAAAGTCATACGGTTCCTCAGGACCTCAACAATAACCGGGGGACGGCCGGTGCGGGCAATGGTCGATCGCCGTAGTTAATATAAGTTTGCGTCTATTTTGACGGCGATTTTTGTTGTAGTTAGGCTAGGCCTAGGCTATTTGCCCCCTGCTGGCAATATATATGATGATGACAATATGTCATGGGGGGTGATTGACCCCCTCAACATATTATTGTATCCAACGATCTCTAACCTCTGTATCTCAAAAAGGGCTAGAGCAAATTGGCTGTAAATTTCCACATCTAGGCTATTCCTTGACAGATTTGCTCCCTCCAATTAATATTTATTAGCATAAATTCAGCCTAGTTTAGCCTATAAAACAAAAACTAACATTTGTTTAGCCTAGGCCTACATATAAAAAGAAAAACCCACTCGTACTGCAATTATAAGCATAAATATGAGTATCTAAGTTACAAAGCAAATGTTTTTGTATAGCCTAAAATAAACCATAAAATTGTCATCTTTCAACTGTTGAGGTCATAAATATAAAAATATCTAATACATTATGAAAAAATGCGTTAAGAGTTGTGTTAGCGGGTCTATCGTCCCCTTTATTTACGTAGTCGCACGCTCGCAGTTACATTTGCGTCTAATTTGACTGTGGTTATTTGCCCCTGCTGGTAGCGCACTGAAGTTGGTTTCTTATTTACTTTTTACTGGTTCCTTTTTGGTTTTTATATCAATAAGTAATAAGTAAATAATTTTAGTTACATTTTACGTATTCAAAATAAACAAATCCAATACGTAAAAATATGTAGAATAATTAATAAATTAATAGTTTTTGTTACATTTTACGTATGCATCCTTCTAAAACTTTGATTTTTGTTTTTTCTATCTGTTTTTACGTATTGGATTTTGGTGATATATATGATGATGACAATAAGTCATAGGGGGATAAAGCCCCTTCAACCCATTATTGTATCCCACGGCCAGGCGTTGGGTAAATTGTTTTGTTACCGGCCGGCGGATTGAGGGTGGCTTTACCAAGTTTACCCCAGCAGTTAAATTAGAAGCAAATGTAGGCCTAACTGCGAGCGTGCAACTAGGCTATATAAACAAAGCTTTTGGTATGCCCACAACTACAACTCTTACCAAAACTGCAATTAGCCTATTTTTGTTTGTTTTTTTCAGTCTAGGCTAAATTGTGGAGGCTAGGCTAAATTATTTACCTGCAATTAGCCTAGCCTATTTTTGTTTGTTCTTTCAGTCTAGGCTAAATTGTGGTAGGCTAGGCTAAATTCTTTAACATGTGTACTATTGTGTAGGCCTGTGCTTTCCAATAAAGTAAAAATATGTAGCCTAGCCTAATGCAATTTTACTAAAACCCAAGCCTACCTGAATATAGCCCTATGCAGAGCTCAACAGCAAAAACAAAACAAAATATGTTGAGTAGTGAAATCAAATTAAGCTAGGCCTAGGCCTGTTTTCTCATAGGCCTAATAACCTAATGAAGTATACTATAGGCCTAGCCTGACCGAATTTAAGTTATTTCACAAAATACTAATAGGCCTACCAAGCCCTCCTCATGCATTATTTTCCATTGTAAAATAAGTTTGTGCTTAATTGCAGTAATGAAAGGTAGCCTATAAATAGGCTAGCCTATGTTGGCTGTGCAATTGTCTCGATTTGACTATTTTTACCTAATTAGGCCTAAAGCAGCCTGAGCCTATTCCCAACCCCCAAACAGTATCCCATGTTAAGCCCTAGGCTAGGCCTAGGCCTAATCCCACTCTCAATCAAAATTCGAACTGATAAATTCGTACCTACCGGTAGCGCTGCCTAGGCTAGGCCTATATTTTTCGTGAATAGATATAGAAAATGGTTTTAAGGAAAGACCATCCCATATTATGTTCAAATAATATTATGTAATAGCACTGTGTATGGTTGTATTAAATTTAAATAGTGATAGATGTGTATATTAATGGGATAAATACTCCGAAGTTCGCATGCGTTCAGAAAATTATAGTGCAACACTGTTGCCAGATACTAATCAATGCCATTATCATTATATCATAATGCATTTTATTCATTTGCATAATTTCAAATACCTAGGACATTAATATAATATTTTACTATCTTTTTTGTAGTGATATTTGTATGATTTAGTGGTATATTGGTGTCTGTCTAGGGTTATAATGCATTGTGAAAGTTACCTCTGAATCTCTGACTTGGTAACAGTTCGGTATGGGCCGGCTTAAGTAACCCTGCTTTCTTTGAGTACTACACGGCAAGAGAAGCTTTCGGTTCTGTCATTACTGTTCAAGGTAAACAGCAACTGCTAAATTCGACATCATGTTCAAATAATATGTAATATCACTGTCTATGGTTGTATTAGACAAAAATCGTGATAGGTTTCTATTTTATGTGGATAAATAGTATTAAGCTGAATAAACTAAATACCAAAAGTTCACTAGAGTGGTTGATACATTTGCTAGACATCATCATCATCATCATCATCATAGATATGAGGGAGGAGGGAGGTAGGAAGGAAGGGCAGGGTAAGTCACACAGGCAATTGCCAAAACTTTAAAGGTCCATATCATTGTTATTAAACAAAGCATTTGGCAAAGGGAGGAATTGCTAAAAACCTTAGCCAATACTCTGTCATTCACCAAAAATAAATTTGAATTATCATTATTATTTGGTAGGGTAGGTATGTATAGATAGGTTGGCTAAATAATTGCTGGAATTCGTAGGGACTAGAACTGTTTTGAGAGAGTTAAATACAAAAAAAATAATAGATCTGAATAATAAAGAGATTATGTTATTAAGCAAAACTGGGGGATGCGTGGAAGCCTATAGACTGTAGACGGTAAACTTTGTGTGGGTAGCGAATGCGGTTTTAAAGTCATTTAAGAATAGACAGTTTTCAATGCTGCGGCCAAACTATTCCACCCATTTATATTCTTTTGTTATCAAAACGTTCGGAATCGCGAGCCTCACCCAACTACGCAAGCATGGCTTTGATCATCGGTGTAGTTTTCAAGATGTGGAATTTTAAGTGGAATTCGAGGTTTTTTCAAGATTGCCGGAAAAAACCCCACGTGCAAAAGCAAAACCTTCTCTATAACATTTGCGGAGCATTAGTATGGGAGTCCATATGCCAAAGCCCAGTCGTTTCCTATGAGTGGGAGAGCCGGTATTTAGGCGTCAAGTTTTTCGGGAAATCGGCTGCCTCGGACCTGTTTGGCCGCCATGCCGGATGTTTAGCATATCAAAAGTTGCCCAATACAAAAACGCACCTCTTGTGAAAGTTTGATCCCGATCCAAAAAGCGGTCCTGGAGTTATTGCATTACCGGCGCGTAAGAAGAATGTGGATGAAAAACAGGGTTTAATGATTACAATAGGGGTTCCCCGTAGGGGACGAACCCCTAATAATAATAATAAGAATAATTAAAGTTGCAAGCAACGTTGTCCGGGGTTCGACGGTTTTGCAAGCAGGGTATTGTATTGGATACAAATGCTGTGTCACAGATATAAAAAGATTATTTAACTTATCGGGCATGGAGAAACTACAGAAGGAGCAGATTGTGCAAACAAACAAGAGCGAGAGAGGGAGGGATTGGCTGTAAAAGGGATCTGCCTCTATCCGTTTAGTAACAGAGTTGTAGATATGTGGAATAGGCTACCGAGTGCTATAATGGGATCAAGGACAATAGAGCTTCAACTTGAAATTAGATAGAACGAGATAGGTTGGGTGTGAAATGGATCTGCCATGTGTAGGTCAATCGGCTCTGGAGACTCCCGTTTTCTTATTTTTGTTATTTTCTCATTTGTGAAGGAGAGAGAGGGAGTATGGCGAGAGAATAGGATGTCGTAAACGTAAGGAAGATAGCGATAAATATGAGAGAGAGAGAGAGAGCGCGGGATGGGTTGGGTGTGAAAGGGATCTGACATGTGTGGGCCAATCGGCTCTCTGCAGACTCCGGTTTTCTTATGTTCTCATTTGTGTGAGAGAGAGAGAGAGAGACTAGGATGTCATAAATGTAAGGAAGACAGAGATAAATGAGAGTTTTATGAGATGGGTTGGGTGTGAAAAGGATCTGTCTTGTGTGGGCCAATTGGCTCTCTACAGACTCCCATTTTCTTATGTTCCTATTTCTTACAATTGTGTTTTGGTTGCAGGTATATGATAACATGGGTGTATAGTAAGTAGTGTAAATAACAGGTAACGTTTATGAGATGGGTTGATTGTGAAAGGGACCTGCCTTATGTGGGCCACTTGACTCTCTGCAGACTCCCATTTTCATCTTGGTTGCATGTGTAAGGGATCTGCCTCATTTGTACTGGTGTGCAAACAAACAAGAGCGAGAGAGAAAGAGATTGGCTGTGTAAGGGATCTGCCTCTATTTGCTTGGTAAAAGAGTTGTAGATATGTGGAATAGGCTACCAAGTGCTATAGTGGGATCAATAACAATAGAGCTTCAACATAAAATTTGATAAGACGAGATGGATTGGGTGTGAAAGGGATCTGCCGTGTGTGGGCCAATCGGCTCTCTGCAGACTCCCATTTTCATCTTGGTAGCATGTGTAAGGATCTGCCTCCTGTGTACCAGTGTGCAAATAAGAGAGAGAGATTGGCTGTGTAAGGGATCTGCCTCTCTCGTAACAGAGTCGTAGATATGTGAAATAGGCTATCTAGTGCTATAGTGGGATCAAGAACAATAGAGAATTTCAAGATAAAATCAGATAGTCATATGGACAAAATGGGTTGGATGTGAAAGGGATCTGCCTTTTGTGGGCCACTTGTCTCTCTGCAGATTCCCATGTTCATCTTGTAAGGGATCTGCCTCATTTGTACCGGAGTGCAAACAAACGAGCGACAGAGAGAGACTGGGTGTGTAAGGGATCTGCCTCTATTTGTTTAGTTAAAATGTAAAACTTGCAAACTAAACAAACAGAGTTGTAGATATGTGGAATAGGCTACCGAGTCCTATAGCCAATCGGCTCTCTGCAGACTCCTGTTTACTTATGTTCTCATTTGTGAGCGAGAGAGCGAGGCTCCCTATTTCCTGTTCTCATGCACTAGTACAGTATTTCGTAATCGTAAGGAAGACAGCGATAAATAAGAACACACACGCCTCTCTAGCGACGAACTGTCATACACACTCCCCCCATACCCATTCCATCACTTCGTATGTACGATATTATTTCCGTCTTTTTCACTTTGTATGGATTAAGTTATTGGTGTTCACTCTTGACATACGTGCCCTGCTACTTCTGTATGCATACATAATAGCATGAAAGTGATCAATACGCGCATATGAAGCTATGTATCTCGTATATCGGGGTTCTCTTCCCTTCCATCGGTCCACCTCTTATACCTCCCTCCCTCCTCCCTATCCCATATGTGTAAACATTATATTATAGCTTTCCGAAGGTAAATACGTACTTCCGATAAATATCTAGCCTTGTATTTAACACCTTATTATCGGCCTAGGTGGTTTATTTATATGTACCGCCCAGCGGGGTGTTTTTAGCCAAAATAGGGCTGTTTACGTGATCATTTTCATGCCTAAATAAGACCCAGAACGTAAAACAAGTATCTATCCCTGAAAGGGCATAAACAGAGTTTTCGAATGACACCATAACGATCCATTTATGATGGCTAGTTTTCTTGCAACAACTGTGCAACGCGAGTGCAAAAAGCATGTAATTAGGCACTTTCCCCATACAATTCCGTATATAGCGAGTGAGAGAGGGAGGGAGGAGGTGGGATTCGTGTCAGTAGGTTCGCCGCGGTGGTCTGGAGCAGTCATACGCTCGCTACTCTCCTGCCACCACTTGTCTCTCTCTCTCAGCAACATTACGTGCTGAAATTGCCACACGACCTATGTCGAGCGCCGCCACATAGTCCAGCTTTATTTAACTCGACTTATGTTGCGCGCCGACAGTTAAGGGTTAAATCATGAATCCTGTTTAATGTCATAATTTAATAGAAACATGTGTAAGGGTTACATTTATACACAGGATAAGATAAGCAAATACAAACCTCAGAGCATAATCATTGGCGATGAGAAGTTGGTTGTAAGCAGTGTTGCCAGTTGTAGCGCTACATATTATCGCTAGATGTAGAGCTATATTTACTTCAGTTTAGCAGCCATTTTTTCATATCTAGAGACATTTACTCGGGATAATTTGAAAATTTCAGACATTCTAGTCATATTACATTGTAAAATTTGCAAAACAAACAAACCAAAACTCTTTAGGAATTGCAGCATTATTCTAACATTGTTTGACTATGTAGCAACATGCTAGCGACTTTTGAGAAAGGATCTAGCGGTATTTTGGGGTAACACTTAGGCAGTGTTGCCAGTTGTTTCGCTACATATTACCGCTAGATGTAGAGCTATTTACTTCAATTTAGCAGCCATTTTTTCATATCTAGAGACATTTACTAGGAATAATTTGAAAATTTCAGACATTTTAGTCATACTACACTGTAAAATTTGCAAAACAAACAAACCAAAACTCTTTAGAAATTGCAGCATTATTCTAACATTGTTTGACTATGTAGAAACATGCTAGCGACTTTTGAGAAAGGACCTAGCGGTATTTTGTGGAGGCATACTGGGAGGGTGGGAGGGAGGTGGTGGTTGCAGTGTTGCCAGTTGTAAAGCTACATATTACCGCTAAATGTAGAGCTATTTACTTCAATCTAGCAGCCATTTCTTTCATATCTAGAGACATTTACTAGGGATAATTTGAAAATTTCAGACATTCTAGTCATACTACATTGTAAAATTTGCAAAACAACCAACCAAAACTCTTTAGAAATTGCAGCATTATCCTAACATTGTTTGGCTATGTAGCAACATGCTAGCGACTTTTGAGAAAGGATCTAGCGGTATTTCGTGGTAACACTTTAGGAGGGTTAAAATAGGAGTCACACGGGCAATTGCCAAAACTTTAAAGGTCCATATCATTGTTATTAAACTAAGCATTTGGCAAAGGGAGGAATTGTTAAAAACCTTAGCTAATACTCTGTCATTCACCAAAAATACATTTGAATTATCATTATTATTTGGTAGGGTTGGCTAAATAATTGCTGGAATTCGTAGGGACTCGAACTGTTTTGAGAGAGTTAAATAAAAAAACAAATATAGATCTGAATAATAAAGAGATTATGTTATTAAGCAAAACTGGGGGATGCGTGGAAGCCTATAGACTGTAGACGGTAAACTTTGTGTGGGTAGCGAATTCGGTTTTAAAGTCATTTAAGAATAGACAGTTTTCAATGCTGCGGCCAAACTATTCCACCCATTTATATTTTTTTGGTATCAAAACGTTCGGAATCGCGAGCCTCACCCAACTACGCAAGCATGGCTTTGATCATCGGCGTAGTTTTTAAGATGTGGAATTTTAAGTGGAATTCGAGGTTTTTTCAAGATTGCCGGAAAAAAACCCACGTGCAAAACCTTCTCTATAAAATTTGCGGAGCATTAGTAGGGCAGTGCGTATGCCAAAGCCCAGTCGTTTCCTGTGAGTGGGAGAGACGGTATTTAGGCGTCACGCTTTTTCGGGAAATCGGCTGCCACAGACCTGTTTGGCCGCCATGCCGGATGTTTAGCATATCAAAAGTTGCCCAATACAAAAACGCACCTCTTGTGAAAGTTTGATCCCGATCCAAAAAGCGGTTCTGGAGTTATTGCGTCGAAACCGGCGCGTAAGAAGAATTTGGATGAAATTCCAGGTTTAATGATTACAATAGGGGTTCCCCGTAGGGGACGAACCCCTAATAAGAATATAACTCCCCTTAATATGTTCTGCTCCTCTCTTTCGGCCTTATTCAAACTTGCCTGCCTTTCGTGTTATCCTCAGTTTTCCTTTATCTAACATTCCAGCCTTCTCCGCTTCTTACGACCCCCCCCCCCATCCCTTGTGCTTCATTTCCTTCTCTCTAAAGCCAGTATCACACGAGAGCTTATATTGTCAACATTCGATGTTTAACATTGCTCTGGTAACATTTCTGGACTATTTTGTACTGGTATCGGAAACTAGACTGGTGGTAGATGAATTTTGCTAACCGAAATATTTATGATGTTTACCCCATAAGCTGCCAAATCAGTGTGGAGTATAAATGTTGAGGGGAAAAGCGCTCGTGTGATACCAGCTTCAATGGGGGACTGTTCACTTTTTGGTCGATTTTATCATTTATTTATTATGTTTCTATTTTCCCCCCTAGACCTCCATCAAGCTTATAAAAACGCCCCCCTAGACCCCCCTTCAAGATAAATTTGTAAAAAAATTTACCAAAAAAATTCTCCGGCCGAGGGCCGGTTTCTCTTATAATTACAGGCTCGCTTTAGCTCGCCAGGAAAGAATCGACACCTAAATGGCACGAAAGGTATTAAAATTGACAACGAAATTGAGTGAAAGGTATTAAAATCGACAAACTAATGGGCCGAACGTCTTAAAATTTCAAAACTAATGGAGCTAAACAATGAGGGCAAAGGGAAGCTAGAAATCCAGCCCATCTTCCCTCAACGTAGACCTCTCCTCTCCCCTTCCCACTCCTAACAGCACATAAAACACCACTCGCGATATATGCATAATACACTCATATACTGTATATACGCACACACACGTATGCACACCCTCTATTGTTACGACACATACATGAACACATACACACAACAAGAACAACAACACACACACACATACACATCCCACAGTAACATTTCTTATCTCACGTAAACACGAGCAACATGAAAACCTCACACACACACAAACACACGCGCGCACACCCTCTATTGTTACGACACATACACACAACAACAACAACAACAAACACACACACACACACACATCCCACAGTAACAAAATTTCTTATCTCACGTAAACACAAGAGCAACATGGAAACCTCACACTCACACACACACACACGCGCGCGCGCGCTTAAACATTAGAACCTTTGTTCAGTCGCAGAAAAATGTATTTAATATAATCGGGATTTTGTTAGTTAAAAAAAGGACCTCATAGGTTATCAACCCTATTGGATTATTAAGCCATCACACTGTAAATCGAGGATAACGTCAGAACTGGAGCCTCTTTTCGAAAAACCCAGCCTCATCCAGGAATATTGTATATTCTGAACTATTCATATACATACAGACTGATACATAAGAACACATACGTAACTTCACATACACGGATTTCTACACACCAACATTCATATTCACCACACCACAACATAAACAAGCACACCCCACGTCGCATACCACACCATCCACACAAAAACTACATATTCTGACAAACACATTCTCCTCAGCAACCCATATAGACTCCATACACATTTATACCTGCACACGAAAATAATACATGCACAGAAGGGTACATACTTTATAAACATACACACATACATACCAACACCACAGACATGCAACAACACACACACACACACATACACACACACACACATATATATAATATATATATGTACTGTACGTGTATTTATATGGTCATATGCACATATGTATGTAAATATACGTACATATGAGCGAGAACATATTGCTCACTAGCGCAACTTCTGATTATAAATCTATGCATAAGCATTATCTATTATTAAGTGTTCGCGTATCTTCATCCATGTATTTCCACCCTTAACAATAGAACGCCCAGCTTTTCCATATTTCGCCTTCTGTCACACACACACACACACACACACACACACACACAAACTAACACACACACCTACACTACCGAGGATTAACCTCCCATTGTAGTAGGCTGTACCTGACCATACCTGTACGGACTTGAATTGCTGCACCCTCTTTACCCTTCAACTCTTTACCCTGACCCTACCAAAACAGTTTCTGTATGTATGTATGTTTGTGTGCATATGTGAGCGTTTGTGTATACGGACATGTGCACACTTACTGCATGTTCTTATGTTCCTATATATGTATGTATATGTATGTGCGCACGTACATGTATATACGTATGTTCTGTATATGAGTAAGTAAATAAATGTGTATATGTACTGTATATCACTTACTCTCATGTTTTTTTTATGATAATTTGTATTCTGCACATGCATCATTATTGTATTTATTTATTTTGTTTGTAAACTGAGCTTACCATCCTCATATCTGTTCATCTCATGTTCATCCACTAAATTGTAAAATGTGTATTTTCAGCTCATGAGGCTGCCATTCTTTAATAAACCGTTTATTATTATTATTATTATTATTACACACACATACCAACAACAACAAACACAAACACACATACAACCAGTAACATCCCTTGCATTATTCTACAGATATTTTCACAGCAATTGTTCCGAGGAACTTGCTTCAATTGTGCCGCCTCTCCACATCTTTCCCGTAGAACTAGGGCAGCTGAGAGCGCCCATGAATTTACACTTTCTCCTCCACAATGCAGAACTTCTGCTTATCAGAATTCATTTATCCCCAGAGCTACTACTCTTTGGAATTCACTTCCCTCGAATTGCTTTCCACAAACTTACAATCTACAAATGTTTAAATCCAGTTGTTACAAAAAATGTATGAATGGAGGATGCCTTTAGGCACATGGACCTTTTTGTTTTATGTGTTTTTCCTTCCTCCGTTCATTGTCGCTTAAAAAAAAAAAAAAAAAAAAAAAAAAAAAAAAAAAAAAAAAAAAACACACACACGCACGAGGTACATACTTTATAAACACACTCACATACCAACAACAAGGCAAAGGACTGGAGTTCTCGCACAGAGGCTCCAGTCCTGACGTTATTCTTGACTTACAGTGTGCTGGGTAAATAATCCAATAGGGTTGATAGCCTCTGAAGTCCTATTTTAACTAACCATCAACCACAAATCACACACCACACACACACCAACAATAACAACAACCACAACACCACGCAGACACAATGTACATGCATTATAAACACACACACATACTAACAACACACACACACACACACACATATATATACCACTACCACCAACAACAAAAACAAAAAGCAACTGAACAACTCCAACTCACAAACACACACATATACCACCACCACCAACAAACACGACAAACACACACACACACACACACACACACACACCCTCTCCACTGACACATGACAATTAGTACCTCCTCATTTAGCAACCCTCCTCCTCCTCCTCCTGCTGCCTCTCTCCTCCAACCTTCCTTCATCCTCAGCTTCTTACACCAGTCTAGTTATCTCCTGGGCTTAACGTGCATATGTTCCTTTAACTTATTTTAGCGGTTCTTTCTCTATAGTCTGTTCATTCTAGGTTGGGTAGAAATCGTAACCCCTAACCTCTCATAACTCAAAAAGGGATAGATTAATCGAGCTAATATTTCTATCAAATAGGAAGGCTTGGCCAGATATATGTATAAATTGACAGCTCATTTACTCTAACTTTTTGAGTTACAGAGGTTAGAGGTTACGATTTCTGTCCAACCTAGAATAAACGGACTATAGTATTATAATGTTTTTAGTCGTTACGTTATCTTACTTATTCTGTCTGGTTCAGTTTGATTACTACACAAGTTTAGTATATTAATGGTTTTATTTGTTTATTTTTAGTTATCGCTAGCCCTTAACTTGTATTTCTTCCCATTAACTTATGCTGTCTGGTTCATCTTGAATATTGTACTGTTTCAGTAAGTTCAATAACTATATATTTATGTTTCAGTTGATGTTTACTTATGTTCATTGATAATTAGTGTACCGTCATTAATCGACCTTCCACCTACTTCTCTAACCCTCCCTCATTAAGTTATTTTATTTTCGCCCCCAAGGTATATCAACGCGCATTTCTTCGTCTCTTCCGGGTGTGCTTTGTTTTTTCCCCTTTAATATTTTTGGTTCATCTGCCTATCTCTGTATTTCAATGCGCTTTACCTTTTAATATAATTGTTGTCTTTTCTACTTTTAATTTGTGGGTTTTTTGTCAAGCATTCTCCATCCCCTTCTTTCCCCATTAAGCCTTTCGGACATTTTGAGATTAGTTACTTAAAATAGGACTTCAGAGGCTATAAACCCTTCTGGATTATGAAAGTCAAGAACAGCGTCAGGTCTGGAGCCCCTTTTCGAAAACTCCAGTCCCTTGTGAGGATTTTGAGATCTACTGACTGACTGAAAACTGATAATTACGATATAACTGATTGCCTGACGAAATTATTGTATGCATGAATTAATGAATTGGCTGACTAATTGACGAACTAATTACCTTCCGATATAACTAACTAAATGGCTGATTAACTGAATGCCTTTCACTCATAAATTCCTTCGCACTATAATCTATTATTATCTCATCTCCATATCTTCATTTCCCCTCAAGGCTCCTTGGTATTTTTACAATTGTCAAGTGTTCTATTTTGCTTTTATATTTTCCCACCTAGTTTAACTGTTTCTTTTTGGTTTGTGTGTGTGTGTGTGTGTGTGTGTGTGTGTGCGTGTGTGAGTGTGTGAGTGTGTGCTATATTCAGTTAGTTACGTATGTTTTAAAATCATCTTACTTGTTTTTTCTGCTTTTTGTCAATTAAAGCGACTCAAATATCGATAATTGTTGTGCTTATTTTCTCATATGTATAATATAAATAAATAAATAAACTGTCTTCGTAGCGCCATGGATAAATGCACTGAATTTCGGTGTGAGCATCCTAGGTTCGAATCCCTGGACTGCCACATGTATTTGTTGATTTCATTAATTTAGTTTAGGAGTAAAGTCGGTTGGTGGAAGGAACATAAAAATACAATATGGTATGGCTCCTTCTGTACGTAAATTAATATAAAATAATTATCTCTCTCTGTCTCTCTCTCTCTCTCTCTCTCTCTCTCTCTCTCTCTCTCTCTCTCTCTCTCTCTCACACACACACACACACATTAACACACACACACTTCATCAGATCCCAATCTTAACCAGTCATACACAATATTTAGCATAACAAGTGACGAAATTAGTAAAGAATGCAGAGCATTTCGATAAAAGATCTTCGAAAGGAGGCGAGTGACAAGGTGTGAAATCGAGAGAGAGAGAGTACAAAGGAGTACAAAGGAAATCAAGCAACAACAGGTCTAGTGACCCTTCTAGGCTGCTTGTCCTCCAAAACACTGAGGATCAAGTGTCCAAACAGTGGTTTAGAGCGGGTAAGGGAACATTGGAAAGGGAACTACTGCCCTGGAACTAATGTCCGTGGCAGGACTAGGAAGTTAGTAGGGGACATATGGGTTAGTAACTGAGGGGAGGATAAAATAAAGTTATTCATTTACAAACGCAGTCAGTCGCGGGTTTGATGCGAGATATTTGTCTAGGCGGAGTTTAAATGAATCAACGGTGCTGCAGTCTATAACGTCTCGGGGAAGCCCATTCCACAAGTTGACAACTCAATTGAAGAAGAAATTCTTAGATTCGTGTGAGTTAAAAGATTTACCAATAATTTGCAACCGTTTCCCCGCATGTAATTAGATTGGTCGATAGTGAAGTACTTACTACAGTTCATATTGTCGATGCCTTTGATGATTTTGAACACTTGAATTAAGTCACCTCTTAATCTGCGCTGGGTTAAAGGAAATAGATTTAATTCTCTAAGACGCTCCTCGTATGCTTTGTTCTTTAGGCTAGGTATCATTTTGGTAACTCTACGTTGAACTCGTTCTAGCTTGTTTATGTCTTTTTGGTAGCATTGAACGCAGTATTCCAGAAGAGGGCGGACTAAGGAATTGTAAAGGGTTAGGATAACGTCTTTGGATTTATGCTCAAATGACCTGCCTATAAGCCAATTATTTTGTTTGCCTTCTTAACAACTTCTGAACATTGTTGACTCGGTTTTAGGTTACTCGATATTGTTACTCCCAGATCGGTTTCTCTGTTTACATTCTTAACCTGAGTGCCATTCATCGAATAGTTTGCTTTCTCATTCAGGTATCCGATATGTAGTACTTTACATTTATCCGCATTGAAACTCATTTGCCAAATTTGGGGCCAATGTGACAATTTATCTAGATTGTGATGCATATTGTCAACTTGTTCTTTTGAGAGTACGCTATTTGCAATTTTTGTATCGTCAGCAAATTTTGAGATTGTACAGGTGAGACCCCCATCTATGTCGTTGATGTAAATTAGAAAGAGGAATTGGTCCTAGTACCGATCCCTGGGGTACCCCGCTACTTACATTGGTCCATTTAGATGCCTTACCGTTTATGACTACTGTGACGTTAACCACTCCGTTAGAACCGCATGGCTTGTCCTACAGTGACTCGCTAGGATCGCCAGGGCGGTGGATGTGGCTGCAGTTGATGTATTATTGTGTGCTTTATTTCATATGAAAGCTCGTGTCATGGGCAGTCCAGAAAGGCTCTTTGTTTTCGCCCATGTCAAGGCTTTATATATTTAATTGCAAAGTAAATGTTTTATCATTAAGTAGTAATGATAGGATTTGAGAGAGAGAGATAGAGAGTAGAACAGAGTGAGAGGAGGCGCGCAGTGTTTTTTGCCATGCTCGATGACGTCACGGCTGGCTGGCCTCTTGGGGATTGGTTGGAGGAGTTTTTTACCATGCTTGGTGATGTCATGTTTGGCTGGCTTCTTTGGCATTGGCTGAAGGAATTGTTACCGCTTTGCCTCCGCGGTGCGAGCTAGTGCTAGTATACATACAGCTCTCTTGCCACTCTCTCCCTCAGATCTGGTTAATTGAACGCATCCCTCTTATCCCTTTGATATCTGTCCCCCTCTTTGCACCTGAGAACCTTTTCCTCTGCCTATCTCTCTCATTTTCCATATTTTTCACCACCTTTTATTAATATTATACCCCCTCTAGTTAACTCTGCATAATCAGCTTCATGCTGGCCAGTTGTATTGTGCGTTAAGGTCTTATATAACCCATGTATGTTAGTTGTTAAGATAAGTTGATCACGAAGCATTGGTTGGCATTCATATTGTTCAGTACCGCTTCCTATAATTATTAGTGTTCTGCTGGATTAAATAATGCTAGACTAGGAGTCTGATACTATAAGGTATTGTTTCCGATGGGTGCTGGCTTTAGCTAAAAGCTGCACGACATACCTGAGAAGTGGAGTTGATTGGGTAAGTTCTAGTCTGTGTGCCATTGAGAGTAGAGCATGCACGAATGAGGGCTTTTTGCCTATACCATTCTGCACTGTTCTAAGCTTGTTGTTTGTCTTTGAGGTACGCCAGGAGAACGCTTAATACTTCGGTATTAACCCGGCAAGCGCTATAGGCCTCACGGAAGGCTTCCTATAGGGAACGCGATAGGCCTCACGGAAGCAAGACCATAAAAAAAGCCTTCCAAAAAAAAAAAAGGGCCTATCAAACAAAGGAATTTTTCTCTAGGTGAGAAAATTCCCCACCAGTACTCAACCATGTAAATCTCACCCACCCCCCTCCCCTCCTTCCCCACCTTATTCCCCTCCTCAATTATCACCTATTTTTCCTCTTATTATCATAATTTATCGGTTATTTTTCTCTCCCGCAATAATGTAGCAAGTGGGTTGCAGAAAAGATCGTTATGCAACACCCAGACACCGGCCCACACCGCCCGCTCGTCTCAGTTACCTCACAGACAGCGAGAGAGGAGGGTTGCCTGTGGCTCTCTCTCGCCTGAGATTATGACCGGGTGGCCAATATCTTCGTTTTTCACCACCAAATGCTTTTACCATTTTTTAGCACTCTTGAAGGTTCATATACATCATATATGTAAAATAAAAGCATACCGAAAACAAATAATGCTCTATATTGTAAATATAACAAATTCTGTCAGAATCCAAAGGCTAGAAATGCACAAATAACTACCCTAGCCCCTAGGTCTATTTGGCGCTTGTCAGGTAAGGTTTCTCAAGAGAGCTACCCTTCACTCTAACGTAATACTTGACGCACAGACTTGAGATTTGCACTAGGCTATGCGGCATGCCATGCGCACCAGTATCTCGTATCATTGACTCTAGCTAGACTTTTTCAGTCATAGTAGACATTAAGTATATTAAACCAATTACTCTTGTTATGCATACCCGTTTATGATTACACAAGCATTTCGCAGCCTAGTTTGATGTATTGAGACACAAACGACATAGGCTCTTTTTGTTGATAGGAATACTGCATTGTCGTGGCGATTATTATTATTGTTGTGGCGTTTAGGATATTCTTGGCTCCGACTGCATTATATCTCCTGCCTTTTTGTGTGCATAGCCTGCACGAGCATTGTTCCGCTGCCTGCCTTTTTGGGTTCCATTTCCGATTCGAGCATCTTGATAGCATCTAACATTTAAAGAAGATTCCTTGTTGGTGTTTGAAGGACTTTAGTGCACTTTCTTTCATGCATGAGTGCCTGACATTTATTGATTAAAGTAACGTAAGCTGTAACTTCTCTTACCACCTTACTTTGCATACCATAACCAAGCACCTTCGGTTATAGGTAGTAATAGGCTGTTTTCAATAACATTAAGCCTAGAGTAGACGCACATTTATTGAGAGTTTGATAACCTATTATTGCATATAGAACTCTGGAGAGTATTTGTGTTCTTTGTTCACTGGAATATACATCAGAGGTTGGATCTAGCGCTTTCCGTTGTAGCATTTATGCCATTACTAGTCCAATTAATAAGAGCCCTGATATATGTCAACCTCAGTCGTAACAATGGCGACCTTACCTAGGATTTGGTGAACCTACATTTATTAGCAGGGAACATTTGTTGTTTTGGGGAATATTTTGCGGGGATCAGCAAGAATATTTTTGTTTGCAACATAGTATAAGCCCTTGAGTATTTCCGAGAATGTTTGTGTGTATATTGAGGTATAAGAGTTTGGGGTGCTTCTTTTCTAATATTGAGGTGAGAAATTTTTGTGAGCATCATGTCTTACAACCGGATCAGAGGAGAATGGAGACACAGTACGTAATGTCGCACTGAGGAACAGCAGCATGATGAAATGGTTAATCAGGTGAACTGTGAGGAGGACGCTAGGATATTTCTGCAATCGCCTGCTATTGCCGAGCCCTTGGAGGGCATGAATCCGTACGGACTTCAATGCCTGGCCACAGCTATCTGTCATGCGGGTACTAGCAGCATGACTAAGGATAACTTGATAACGTGTGTACTGGACACGGTGACTGGTGGGCGAGATGGGCTGAGTGCTCAGACCCCTTCGGCCATGCTTCCCCTACACTCGACTCCCAGCCATCCCAGTAGTTTGCCGACCCTGAGTACGTTTCCACAGTTGGGTGGTGACTGGCAGGGTGGGTTCCCCTGGGGGGACCACCGGTAATTTCAAACATTGTAGCACCTTCACCTCCTCAAGGGTTAACTCAAGAATTATTGTTTCAGCTCGAATCAGATAAGCTTCAGCATCAGCAGCAAATATAATTAGCCAAGATAGAAGAGAGAGCCAAGCTAGCAAAAATCCAAGCTGATTTAGAGTCGACTAGGTACTGTGCCGACATGGACGTAGAGAAGTCGCGAGTAGAGACAACGGGACAGCGACTTGGGGATGGTAACCGTGTTCATGATCAATCTCTCTCGCACTTATTGAAACTGGTTCCGGTGTTTGATGAGAGTGGGGTAACAGAATTTTTCGCACAGCTTTGAGAAGAAGTGCCAGGAACACCAGTGGCCAGAGAATAAATTTGCAGCACTTGTATCCTCTAGATTAATAGGCAAGGGTCTTAAAGCCTACGATGCGTTACCTTTGGAGTCATGTATTGTGTATGAGGATCTCAAGGAGGCTGTCCTGAGGGCTGACGAACTGCAACCAGAAACGTACCGTTTGAAGTTCCGGGGTGTAACCAAGGGAAGAGATAGCACCTTTTTGGAACACGCCCGGGACTTGTTCGATGCTATGGGGAACTGGCTCCGATCTGAGAAGGTAACAACATTTGATGGAACTAAGCAGTTAATGATGTTGGAGCAGTTCTTTAAGAGCATGGGCGGTGATCTAACTTTGAACTTAAAGGAGAAAAACCCAAGAACTCTAGTCGAAGCAGCAGAAATGGCTGATCGACGGCTGTCGTTGATTCGGGGTTGCGGGTCCTCACATAAGTACGATGCAAGTGCTAGGGACCGTTATCCTCCCCCTCCCCGTAGCAATGACACATTTAAACAAAAGAGCCCATGAAACTAAAACTGAATCCAAACCTGACACCACGCCGTATAAGACAAGTCAGGGGTCTTTTACATCACAGTATAAACCGAAGCCGAAATTTATGTGTTTTAAGTGCCACCAGGAGGGTCATAAGGCAAATGAGTGCCCTAGTCGACCTCCTCCGGCAGCTGTGTCTTTCGCTCACGGCATTGGAGTGTTTCAAGAGGACATCGGAGTTTGTTAGAGGCAATTCTTCCGAGGTAAATACACTGCCAGTGCAGAAGGATCCGGAAGGCTTATTCCCTGTCCGTGATGCCTTTAGTGACCACAGGGGACTCGGTTGTGTGGAGTGGGGGGGTAGAAGACATGAGGTGAGAATTTTGCGTGACACTGGGGCATCACAAACATTGTTGAGGAATTTCACTGGTAAACCTGTAATACGGCGCGGGTGGTTGTGGTTCAGGGAGTTAATAGCAACAAGGTCATACCCGCTTGTAAGAATGAAGATGGAACTTGATGGTGTGGCTCGTGACCTGGATGTAGGAATTGTGGAGAAGTTACCTGTTGGGAGTGCGTCGACCTCCTTCTCGGCAACGGATTTGCGGGGCCTACTTCTGAGGCTCCACCATTGGTCGTTGCCGAGAAGCCGGCCGACGTGAGTAGTGAGGAGCAGGAGTGGGTTGAGAGTGTCCGGTGCAACCTATGGCGTGTGTTGTCACCAGATCTCTTGCATCCAGGGAGTCACATTCTGGTCAACAGTCTTTAGACAAGCGGAGGAAAGGTACCGAGAAGGGGTTGAAAGTTGATGCGGTTGAGAGTTTAGTATCAACGGACATTCTCGGGGACTCATTATTAGGACCGATTTTCGAGTCTGTAGAAGACCCATTAACTGTTACTAAGAAGGCAGAGGATGGGCTTAAAAAGACGAAGAGACAGCAACGATACAGAGAGAGAGAGCAACGGGTGGCTAAATTCAATGTAGGAGGGGGGCCTGATTGTTTCGCAAACACTTAGATTAAGCTTGCCTCCTTCGGACATTCGTAAATTGGCAATTAGAACGAGCCCGGAAGGTTCTGAATGTGGTACCGGTGCTGTCGAGTTGGAGGAGGACAGTTGGATGCACAGTCGAGAGATGTAGCAACACGGTAAGCCTGGCCTGGGGAAAACGGTCCGTTTTCTTTAAACCCTATGAAAAATGGGTCAGCGAAGACGGTGGGTCCCGAAGCTTGCTAGTGTAATTTTCCCGGTATGGTTACCCGCAAGGATTCAGTCAGACCAAGGGATCCACTTCAACACTAACCTCTTTGTTCAATGCAGTGCCTCAGCATGGGATTGTTACGGTTGTGTGCATCTGCGTATCATCCGGAGAGCCAAGACCGTGTGTTAGCGCGATGGCACTCAGCCTTAAAATTCTGTGCTTGCGGTTGTTGGTGCTTTGAAATTGTGGGAAAGGTTGGGATCTTGGCCCTGGGCTGCCATATGTTTTTATTTGCCGCACGGGGAGGAACCTTGGGGACAGTGTTGGGATTCAGCCCTAATGAACTCGGTTCTTTGGACACCGTTGTCATAGGGCCTTCCCATATGGTTTGAGGGCAAAAATGGATGGGCCGCAGAAAAACCTTGTTCTATGCTCAAGTATGTCCTCGACAGTCCGAGAACGGATGTTGCGCAGTCTGGAGTTGGCTGGCCGTAATGTGACCTAGCTCTCAGGCCCTCATGAAGGACAGGTACGACCTCACGGTTATTCAAACTCAGGGAGTTTTTCACTGTGGGGTCAGTAGGTGTTGATTTCTACTGCCCCTTTTAGGTATCATCCCTTACCCGCGAAGTACACTGGTCCTTATAGGGTGGTTGAGAGGGCTATCGGACCTGGATTGCTTGGTGGCCGCTCCAGACAGACGTAAGCGCAATCAGTTATGTCCACGTTAATCTCATGAAGGAGTATGTGAGGCACCCCCCTGAGCCCTCTCACTGTGCCTGTGATGACCGTTTTACGCAGTCCAAGGGTGGAAGAAGGGAAAGAACGGGGACAGTCAAGCTCATGTGGAGGTATAACTGGAAGGATAAGAAAGTCAAATGGGCAGCCCATGAGTGTGAGAAGAGTTTAGAGTAGTAAAACACCTGTTGTGCACTCACCCGATCCTCAGGGCCCCTGACTTTTAGTTTAGCCTACACTTTCCAACTAGCAACGGATGCTAGTGGTGTGGGGGCTGGTGCCGTCCTTATGAAAAAGGAGCGATGATGGGCTGGAGCTCCTGTTAGTTTACTGCTCGGAAAAGTTCCCTTCATCCCAGGGGAGAGCTGCTCTGTTGTCCGAGAAGAAGGACTGCTGGCAGTTGTGCTTGCCCGGGGGAATTTCGAGGTCTAATGTTTCCAGCCTGTGGTTCCGTTTGTTGGTAGTTTACACCAGATCATCGGCCCTCTCAAGTTCTTGGACCAGTTGTTCACAATCGGAATATGAGGCTGACCAGGTGGTCACTAAGGTTATTGGTATATAACCTGGACATACGCCATATTGCCGGTTGTGACAACATGGTTGCAGATTGTCCTTTCCAAGGGTCTATGGATCCTGGGTAGATCTGACACAACGGGTAGCCTCCTGCTTTAGTTTGAATAGTATTTTGCGCTTGGTGCTTGTTTGGCTCGCGGTTGTAGCCCAGCGTTTTGGGTCATACGCAGGAAGTTGAGCGTTTGGTATAGCAGACAAAAACTAGGCTTGCCCCTATAGTGCGGCCGAAATAAACAAATTAAAAACATAAAAATCAAATAAACAACTTCTTTCCTCTTGATAGGTTTAATTGTTTTGAGTAGCTGTTTTTATAACAGTAATTCTGAGTTGCAACTCCTCTCAGAATGCTGGTCTATGAGGAAGCTCGCTCTTGAGGAGCATAAACTACATAAACTGATTTAACCTATTGTGTTGGGGAGGGTTATAATTTTGTAAAATGTTTGTGTTGAGAACTTGTGCCAGCTATTTAACTGCCGCTGGGTGATGGGGAAGTCAGAGATATCGCATGGGTTCTTACCATCAGATTTTTTTTTTAGCTTTGGGCCTCTGCGAAAAATCTTGGGGGGGGTGTGACGTTAACCACTCCGTTAGAAACCGTCATGGCTTGTCCTACAGTGACTCGCTAGGATCGCCAGGGCTGTGGATGTCGTGCTGCAGTTGAATGTATTATTGTGTGCTTTATTTCATATGGAAAGCTCTTGTCATGGGCAGTCCAGAAAAGGCTTCTTTGTTTTCGCCCATGTCCCAAAGGCTTTATATATTTAATTGCAAATTATATGTTTTATCATTAAGTAGCAATGATAGGATTTGAGAGAGAAGAATAGAGAGGCACGAGAGAGAGAGAGAGAGTAGAAACAGAGTGAGAGGAGGCACGCATTGTGTTTTGTTTTGCCATGCTCGATGATGTCACGGCCTGGCTGGCCCCCCCCGGGGCCCTCTTGGGGATTGGTTGGAGGAGTTTTTTCAAACCATGCTTGGTGACGTCATTGTTTGGGTGGCTTCTTTGGCATTGGCTGAAGGAATTGTTACCGCTTTGCCTCCTCGGTGCGCTCTAGTGCTAGTATATATACAGCTCTCTTGCCACTCTCTCCCTCAGTATCTTGGTTTCTAGAAACGTAACCATCCCTCTTATCCCCTTTGATATCTGTACCCCTCTTTGCACCTGAGAACCTTTTCCGCTGCCTATCTCTCTCATTTTCCATACTCCTCTCACCACCTTTTATTAACTATTTATACCCCCTCTGCGTTAACTCTGCATAATTCAGCTTCATTCTGGCCATTTGTATTGTGCGTTAAGGTCTTATATAACCCATGTATGTTTAGTTGTTAAGATAAGTTTTGATCACGAAGCATTGGTTGGCATTCATATTGTTCAGTACCGCTTCCTATAATTATTAGTGTTCTGCCCTGGATAGTATATAATGCTAGACTAGGATTCTGATACTATAATGTATTGGTTTCCTATGGGTGCTGGCTTTACTTAAAAGCGGCACGACATACCTGAGAAGCTGGAGTTGATTGGGTAAGTGCTAGTCTGTGTGCCATTGAGAGTAGAGCCATGCACGAATGAGGGCTTTTTGCCTATACCATTCTGCACTGTTCTGGGCTCGATTGTTTGTCTTTGAGGTACTCCATGAGAACGCCTAATACTTCGGTATTAAGGTTTCTCAAGAGAGCTACCCTTCACTCTACACGTAATACTGACGCACAGACTTGAGATTTGCACACTTTATCAGTCTATAGTAGACATTAAGTATATTAAAACCCAATTACTCCCCTTTTTAATGCATACCCGTTTATGATTACACAAGCCTTTCGCAGCCTAGTTTGGATGTATTGAGACACAACCCGACTTAGGCTCTTTTTGTTGATTTGGAATACTGCATTGTCGTGGCGATTATTATTATTGTTGTGGCGTTTAGGATATTCTTGGCTCCGACTGCATTCTTATCTCCTGCCTTTTTGTGTGCAGAGCATGCCCAGAGCCATTGTTCCGCTGCCTGCCTTTTTGGGTTCCATTTCCGATTCGAGGCATCTTGATCGCATCTAACACTTAACGAAGATTCCTTGTTGGTGTTGAAGGACTTTAGTGCACTTTCTTTCAGACAGGCGTGCCTGACATTTATTGATTAAAGTAACGTAAGCTGTAACTTCTCTTACCACCTTACTTTGCATACCATAACCAATCACCTTCGGTCTATAGGTAGTAATAGGCTGTTTTAACATAACATTAAGCCTCGAGTAGACGCACCATTTATTGAGAGTTGAATAACCGATTATTGCATATAGACACTCTGGAGAGTATTTGTGTTCTTTTGTTCACTGGGAAAAATACCTCAGAGTTTTGATCTAGCGCTTTCCGTTGTAGCATTTATGCCATTACTAGTCCAATGACTAAGCGCCCTGATATATTAAACTCATCGTCGTAACAATACCTCTTTGCTTTCTGCGCTGAGCCAGTTCTATCCATTTCAAACACAACCGTCTTGTATTCCATGCACTTTTAGTTTTAGAAGTAAATGTTTGTGGGAAACTTTGTCAAAGGTCTTTTGAAAATCACGGTATATAATATCTACAGCTTTACTCTCTGAGGAGTTGAGGATATCGTGGAAGAAGTCTAAAGAGGTTTGGTAAACAGGACAACCGTTTTTTACGAAAAGCCGTGTTTGAGTATCTTTAAGTATGTTATTTTCCTCTAAGTGATTTACGAGTCTGTCTCTTATGACCGTTTCTAGCATTTTACAGACAACTGAGGTTTAGCTAATTGGACGATAGTTATGGGTAGGGATTTGCTGCCTTTTTTGAATATCCGTGTTACGTTGGCTATTTCCACTGCTCAGTTAGTTCCAGACTGCAAGGCTTATTGAATAGTAATGTCAGTGGTTTGGAGAGCTCATCCTTAGCGTCCTTTAGAAATCTAGGCGAGATTGTATCAGGTCCAGGCGTTTTATTTACCTTGAGGTTTATCTAAACAAGTCAACTACTTCTCTCTCTTTAACGGGTTTGATGATGCTTAGAACATCGAATTATCAAT